>JBBPLF010000162.1:0-51119 GCA_038089615.1 Aureoboletus auriporus
GTGCTCGGGTGAATTTTTGCCAACAGTGTCGGCATCCCGCAGGAGTGCGGATCACGCACGGCGGCGAACACAGATCTAAGATAATACTCTGGTCGGAGATAGCGTCGGGGATTAAAACGGAACTGACCAGTGTGACGACCTGTGGTAGTTAGTGCCAACAATATGTTTGAACCCATTCGCGGAGGAACTCGAGGAGGTCAAGCAGAATTCAAGTGGACCGACGTTTCTGCAGACAAGGACAGAGAAGTGCACACAACTACGTGTTTTCATTTCACAGCTTGCTGAGCGGCGTTGTAGCACTACCTCGGCCATAGTATCAATGCCCCAACAGGACGATGGCAGAAGAACAAGGATATCCACTGGTACAACCGAGAAAAGAAAGATACCGATGCAGAGAGAGCGGAAGAAATTCGCAAGGTCAAGGAAGCAGAAGCAGAGGCTCTTTCCATTGCACTGCAAGTCTCATGTATACATTCCATACTACCGAGACTGACACTATTTGGCTTTGCAGAGGGTTTGGTCCAACTGGGGCAAACGCTACCCAACCCGCGGCAGGCTCATCGACGACGAGCGCTGATGCCGCCGCCGCTCCGACCACTGAGGACGATGCGACGCGCAAACAAGAGAGGGAAGAGAGGCGTCGCAAAAAAGCGGAGCGCAAAGAGGAGAGACGTGCACGCAAGGAAGCTCGTAAGGCAGCCCACGATGATCAGACGCGTCCTCGAGACACGTCACGATCCCGCTCTCCACCCAACAAAAGGCGCGCTGATGAAGAACGTCGCAGTCGGTCGCCTGGCCGTGATCGCGAGCGTCTCAATCGGCTGAGGGACTATGACGAATATGAGCGGGAGAGAGAGCGCGAAAGGCACCGCAGGTTATGGGACATGAATGCAGTGAGGGATAGGCCCCGCCACCGAAACAGTTAGTCAGGTTCCTCAGGGTATTCCACCCTTAGTGCTGTGCGTTCGCTCAAGCGAAGGAAGCAAAGAACTTCTTTTGTCTAGTACTCGGCATCTATTCTCAACCGTGTGTTTCAGTGAAATCCGGCGAAAATCTTTGTGTGGAAGGCAACGTGCCTGCATTCCATAGCTGCGCACACAACTCGTGGGTCCCTATGTTCGCCATTGATTTGTTCGTAGTCCTCGTTTTGATGAGACAGTCAGGCTTAGGGTCGCCTTCCGTATGAGACCATGACGTGAGCTGCAGCTTGCGGTGTTTGTGTGTTGACATATGGACAGGCTACGAGGAGGGCTTTCATGGACGTGCCGTTGTATGCATTTGTGCGACATTCAACGAAGCGGTGGATAGAAATTTTCGGTTCCTTCCATCTTCCACGATCAGGATGTCGCATTGATCTAATTATTCAGATATCAATTGTGAATGGCTGGATGAGGCAGCTTCTCGCGATTTAGTATCCGAGGATTCGTTCTTCCTTTCTCCCGCCATTTTGGTCCGCTTTATCAGACCAAGGGTCTGTTGCGCCTCGTGTTCCACATGACTTGTGTGGTCATGTCTGCGTGTTGATTGGTACGCTCTTCCAAAACCTCGGTGCGCGGTTCCCTTTGAGACACGGGTAATCCTGTGCTTGACAACTTGATTGACGCCATTCTTACTCCTGTACGTTTGAGTTTTGCCTCGAAATAGTCTTACGAGCCGAGCGAGACGTACGTCATCCCTGGCGTGAAACCTGACCAGGTGTGTCGCACGCACGCACAAGTTTACGACTCTTGGGCGTGAGGTCAATATTCCCTCTTTCGCCACTCCCTTTATCGCTCGCTGGTATGATTTTGATTCAGCCGCAGCATTGACCTGCACAGTGGCCACTTCGGCCACCAAGCTTTACTTCAGGGCAGATAATATCGGCATGTTAATCCGCGCCTCCCCTCCATGCACGATCCGCCCACCCGCCACCGTAGCCTGCCGCTCACCTGTCCTCCCTGTGCGTCTGCCGAAAATGGTTTAACGCAAGAAACTGATACACAGAAATAGCTCGCAATAGCCTCGGAGAGGACCACCCACCCTCGTCTTATCGTCTTGTCAGCCAGTCAGCCATGTCCACCGTCTACGGCATGCCCTACCTACTCGAAGACAAGACCGGAATGCTGACAGGGTCGGATTTTGTGGACATGAACGACCGGCTTCGTCTGCATCTACGTCGTACGGCTCAAGCGCCGACCCATACGGCGTACATGATCCATAATGCGACGCACGAACATGACCCGTCAAACCCGCTGATCGCGCTCACCTTTGGCCCAAATAATTCCCTTGGGACGATCACCATGCGTTCAGGGGCACCAATAGCGATGAGTCAATATCTCGTCAAGCTTTCGCCATTGGGCAGGTTAGCGACGATCGCGTTGACGTGTGGGTCCGCCTGCTGACATGAGGTGTACACAGTAGCCTGACGAGAAAATTTATCGGATCGGACGGACAAGAATACCACTGGAGCTGCCGAAGTACCAAAGGTCACGAGTGGACCGTGAGTGTGGACCTTGCTCGCGTACGCGAGCATACCGTCCGTTTGCTAAATTGCCTGGATGGGTGTGCGCAGTGCACGAATAAAAGTCAATATCTTGTCGCATTTTATTCGCTCAAGGTGGACGGGGAGCCAGACTACCTGGGTTCGTCGGGTTGTATGTTGACGATCGACGAAGCGTATCCTCACCTTGTGGCTGGTGCGTTGGTCTGGTCAGCCCTGACGACCGGGAACCGGCTGATTTCATCGAACAGAGATCCTTGCTTCGTTGACAATCATGCGGCACATAGCAAAACACGGTGTGTAAGCGGGACAAGTTTGTGTCACAGCCTATCTTGTCGGATGTATGATGTGTACCACGTCGTAGTCATGCAACTGTCTGTATTGTACATTATTATTTTCGACCCCGCCGGCCTAAATCGATAGTAAATGTATTTCTCGTGTACTAGCTAGGCTTGGAAAGGGCCAATGCTGACTGACCCCCCCGCGGGCCGCAAGCTTGAGAGGTCAGATGGAAGCCAGCCATTTCCGGTACGCTCTTACATACCATCACATCTGTGAGGTGTCCTTACTCAGATCTCTTCCCCACACAACCCGATGCTTTCCGTTGTCTGCGAGTCATCACCAACTTTATTGTACAAGACCGACAACCGGCGGCGGACCCATCCAGCGTTACACCCGCCGTCAAATCGGATGGGTTACAGACGCCCTGATACTCCCATGCAAATTAAGCGCACAGGTCGACTGCCAGTGAGCAAGAGATCAGTGCGATGCCCGTCGTGATCCGGACGCATCACCACCCCATCGACGATGGGCGTCCTGTTCAAGGCGTGCCACGAGGACCCACTTGGACTGGCATGGGACGTGGGGAAATCAAGAACGTCAACGCCCAAGCGCGCACTCCCGATTGCACGCCTCCGCAGCTATAAATTAGGATGGGGGTGCTTGATATGGGGTGCTATACGTAAGCATGTTTGAGTGACCGTTGCGTCTAATCTGAGAGGTATCTGCCGATATCTATTTTTTCGCTGGCGTTCGCGACTGGATACCTGGATGGCTACCGCGTGGACGGGCTGAGCTAAATCGTCATCAGTCATGAGAACGTACTTCCTTATCAGCTCGAGTTGAGATCGGAAGTAAAACATGTTCTGGTGGCTAAATGTTTACAAGTGAACTGTGTGGGAAGAGGAGGAGGGGGGGGCGCTACGGGCGAGGGCCGGAACAAGCGCCATGGCTTCCAATAGGTCGAACGGTATCGCATGCACGACTGTTGGTTGGTTGCATGTTCGAGTCGACGCGATTGCCAGGTGACAGGCGCAATCGTTTCACCAATCGTTTTCCTTTTTCCGTGCACCGGACGGCGGGCCGCCGATTTGTTTTTGTGCTGACCGTCACAGCGGATCCGAACGTTCGCCAATCAGATGGGGCCGCAACCAATCAGTTCACTTGGAAAATGAACTGGCATTTTTGGGTGATACTGACGGTTCATTCTTGGTTTGAAATTGGCTGGCTGTAGCTGCGTGCGCAGCGATAGGGAGGGGTTATTTGGAGCTTGCATTGTGTCTTCCTTCCTTTTTGTGCCTGTCATGAAATCCCGCATTGTGGAATTTGTCATGCCATTAAATGGGTTGCGGATGAACGCACTCTTATCATGACTGTCCATGTGACACGATGCTTACCAGAAGAGTCTGTTCTAGTTGGACTGATGATGGCAAACGAATGTGAATGTTTTGGATAGCGACGATATTAGGGATTTCAGATCGAAATTTGGTTTATTTTGGTTAGATTCAGGTATGATGAAACCCCAAGTATGATTCTTGGTTGGTCAGTGGGTTGTCCAAATCACACATTATTGTTACTAATCATTGGCTCGCTAACCCCAGCATGAAGGTAAGACAAAGCAGTATAGTCAGCTATCAAAGCAACAAAATTTAGCCAGGCAGTTCAAACAAAAGTGGCATGGTCCATGTGTCAAATGTGACACTGGAACGGGATGGATGTGTCCTGGACAGGAAGCTAAGTTCGTTTGTGGCCAGGCCAACGTAGATTCAAGATAGAAGCGACATGGGTCGTTTCAGGCAAGATCTAGGATTACTCAGAAACTTTGAATAGGCGGGAGACCTAGACCCACTGGCAAAATGACGGCACCCAATTTAAATGAGATTTGGTGGGTGGTAGAAACACGTGCGGAAATCGCGGGAAAGATATAGCGCTGGTGAAACGGCAACAAATGAAAGTGAACCGCAGGAACAAGGGAATGATGTCTTGGCGGAGCTGAAAATAGGATTATGCAACAGGATCCATGTCGAGGAAGTGAGACAGGAAGAGAGTGGAGGCAGATGGGAATGTCGAATGACACATGCGCAAGGAGACTCGTCACCGATTTAAGGTTGGAGACTGCGTGCCAGCCCAAGATGGGAGTTTGAAATTGGGAGAGGGAATTTCCGTGCAATATATGTTGGGCAAGTCATAGCAGCGGCAGGGTTCGCAGGCAATGGTGAAATGATATATGTGGTAGGCACGGGAGTAGAGGAGAACACAATTGGAAGGAAGCTACGCAACAACGAGATCCGACAGGATGAGATGATAAAGTTGTGAAAATGGAACCTCGTGGAGATAACAAGATAGCTAAAAAAGAGGGGTTGTGGTATAGAGCCGGAAATGAGGGTGATTAGTCTGCCCATGAACGTGCTACGGCGCCTGCATCATGGATGGCAAAGTCCTCGGGATAGGGTGGTGCATCTGAATTTGGAAGCTGGTGCAAAGTTTGTGATTGTGCAAGACACGAGGGAGAGCTTACATGCTGTGGGGTACGTAGGGGACGGCCACGGGCGGAGCGGACGAGACGGACGTTGAGGAGCGGGGGTGGGTCCTCGGCGGTCGAGGGGGACGGCGAGGGTGCGCGAGAGGGGGGGGCGGATGGGTCAAACGGAAACTGTGCGTTTACGTTGACCATCTTCCTGCGGAGAATAAGGGAGGGAAAAAGAGGAAAGAGAGAGACGGACCCTTCTTTTGAGCGGACGACGGAGCCGAGACGGGCCTTGAGTGTGTGGTGGTCGATCAGACGGGGCTGCGGGCTGCGGGGTGTGAGATGGGTGCGGGGACAGGAGAAGGTACTGACGAGGGGGTGTCGTCGGCATGGGGAATGAGCGGGGTGCGTTCAGTCGGCTGCAGGGTACAGGTGAGTGCTGAGACGGAAAAGGGAGCGGGAGAGCTGACAGGATCATGTGGACGATGGCGGAGGCCACAGCAGGCGAAGAGGAAGGGAAGCATGGCCATTGAGCCTCGTCCAAAACGGGCACGACGACCAGGCACGCGGGGGGGGTTGCCGGGACCGGAGGGGGGGTCCGATTTAGGCGGAAGAAATAAATAAAATAATAATAATTGATCTTCTGATCTTCGGGGGGACAGGGAGATGGATTTCATAAGCGGACGTGAGCATGAGACACCCTCACCAGTTGTGGCGGGATCGAGTTGGCTCTCTCTTGCATGGTCGCCTCTCCCAACAGCGACGTTTTCGCTCCGTTCCCTCCCATGATCGTCGACGACGGTCCACAGTCTAGCGAGGACGGCTCCGGTCTTCATTCCCCCATCTTCGGCGCCCAGTTTCCCGGTGACAGTAGTGCTAGTATGTCCTCTCATCTCGCGCCCTTTTCTCCACGCTAAATCACGTCAACAAAGTCCGCTACCACCCTGACCACCTCGACGTCCACAGTGCAGCCGGCATCCTCGCTTCCCAGTTCGACTCAAACTATCTCGCTCTACACCACCACCAGCCACAACAGCTCATCGACCTCCACAACACCCACCACTACTCTCACGAATACCCCTCCCTCCCCTCCCGCCTCGACTCTTACCCCACCGCCCGTCTCCCCCCGCCCCCCTCCCAGCTCACCCCCCCCTTCCACTCCCATCGCAGGTTCCCCCCCGATACCCGCGACCATTCTTATCCCTCCCCACCCAGCTCTTCCGCCCCCGTTCTCCCCGACTCTAATCAGCGATCACCCCCCGTCAAACGCGATCCAGTCCCCTCCCCTACATCCCAGAACCCACCTCCGCGGCGCGAAGGCTCCAACCTCGTCATCGCCTGTCGACAATGGTAAGTCCCCCCCATTCTTTTCTCTCAAAGTTGTTCACGTGCTTCCGAAGCCGCGCGAGGAAGATCCGCTGTGACTCAACACGTCCGATATGCCATAATTGCGTTCGCCGATCAAACGAGTGCCAGTACGATGCCGTCCCAAAGCGCAGAGGCCCCGATAAACGTCCCGGTACCCGTCAACGTTCTTGCAAGAAGCGTCCTGCCGACGGTTCGGCTCCGCCACTCCCTCCTTCCAAAAGGAAGCGAACGACCTCCCGCGTTCCGGACCCTCAAGAAACACCCGATGATGATCGTAGGCCCCTCGATCCACCCGCCCTCCGAACATCCGATCTTGAACACGACGGCCACGTCCGCTTAAACCAGCCTTCTCTTTCTCCCCAGGGCTCCGATTTTTCCTCTTCCGCCCACTCCAGAGGCTTGTCCGCCGATGCGTATTCCACCGTATGTCCCAATAAGGAATACAACCCCACCTCAAGCAACCTTGACTCCCTTTCCCAGCATCCCGACCGTCATCTTCTTGACAAGACTCGCATACCCGCCACCCCCTCTGTCCAGTACAATAGGAAGGAATGGTGGGACACACTCGTAAATAGTTACTCTTCCAGCCGCGACCAATCGTAAGTTCCTCTTTGTCGCTCGTACCTTGCTCAACCTGTTTGTCCTCTAGCCTCAAGGACATTGTTTCCGACCTGTCCACCCTGTGCGCATACTCTTGTCCTATCCGCTCTTTCCTCATTTTATTTCAGATTTTCGACCTGTGGCTACTGGCTTTCCTTTGTCAATGTACCCGACTTTGTCCGCAGTTTGTACGACCCCGAAGACAGATCCATGATGCAGCCTTCGTTTGTCTTTGGTGGGCTCGCCCTCGCTACCCTCATGAAATCAAACGAGATGGAACTCAGTACCTCCGGGAGAACCCGTGCTGCGTGGCTCCGGGATCAAGCGCAGGCCTCTCTGGAGGCCTCTTGGAACGCACAATTGATCGACATAACCCTCGCAAAGGCCGCGCTTGTCCGTGCCCATTTTCTACATTGCAATCGCTCGCTCTCACATTTACTGCAGATTCTCGCTGTCTTTGAATCATCCGCACACCATCTCTACACCCCAGAGCGCCAGAGACAGTCCCTCATTCTTCTAGATCACATCGTCCGAGCTCTCGGCTTGACTTTTTTGGATAACAACGAACCCGAAGTATCGGTGTTCACTCCCAACAGTGTCCCGGTCGCTCACAAGAGGTCGTACGATGGCATGTCCAAGGACAACCTTCGCTCGCCGCGTTCCTCTTCGCGGAAATGCGCATGCGCCCCCGTCCCACATAACGGGTCCATGGCCGCTGATCGCTTTTCTTCTTCGTGGTCGTATGTACCACCCTGGGACCCAACGTGGAACCCCGAAGAGACACACAGAGAGGCATGTAGAAGGCTGTGTTGGAGTGCGCTCAACCTTGTTGCCAGCTATACGTCGCATTGCATCGCATTTCGGAAGGAACCAACGGATCTTTATCTGACGGACCCTGCTAATGTGAGTTCGCCCTTGTTCCTTCTTTATGGAGGAATTCAAACCCCCATTATTCTGGATTGTATTAATGACCCACTTTGTCTAGTTCCGACTATTGTTCCCGGGCGAGGTATCTGAGCGTGTCTCTGCCGAGCGCAAAATGCAATCACCAAAGGACTCGATATGGGCGCTGTACTGTCGCAGCATGCTCCTCTGGAATTTTTCCACGACTCGCCTTCGGAAGAACACCTACCCCAGGGAAAACACGTCCGAGTTGGCATTGGAATCGTGGCGAGAAACGCAAGAAATACAGAATGCACTGGATTCTCACACGTGCAACCTTGATATGGCCCTCCTGTACATGTGTCGGGAGTACGTATACAAGTGGGTGGTTTGCCGAAATAATTTTTCTCCAGGGTTTCTGACAGCATGCTGGTGTCCGATTAGTACACAGATGATGCTCACTTCCATTCTGCAGACGTAAGTGATGATGTTGATTCGAATTAAAGTTTGTGCTTGATTTAATATTATCCGGTATAGTCTCCACGGCCGAGAAGCCGGAAGCCTGCCATCGTTTAACCGCAAACATACCGAACAATGGCGTGCGTCTCCATAGCTCAATTTTACTTTTTTGCAACTAAATGGCGGTGCAGTATGCCACCAGAGTCATTTCATCCGAAGAGTGCGCATGTCGATCGACCGCCTCGGAGAAGCAGACGGGGACCTGTTCATGAGACGGCCTTTCCAAGTGACGTGGTTTGCAAGCCAAGTGTCGATGTAAGTGTCACTGAAGCGGGGTGTTGGACGAACTAAATTTGGAAACAGATGCCTTTCGTTGTGGGAGAATGACAATACGTTGATCGACGCACTCGAAGTTGCCAAGGATATCATAGTGCCTCTGGATGTGCTGAACACGTTATGGCCGTGCCCAAGTAAGTGCATTTGTGAATCGAAGGTCGGAGCCGAGCTCGATCGTGTTACAGTGCTGCAAAGCAAGTGCGACGAATTACGAAAGCGGGTTACGGACGCCTGTCACTGTACGAATATTAACCCCCCTCTTCCGCCAAACTGCTCGATCCCATTGCATATCAGAGGGGGGTGAGTCTAGCCTATGCACTGAATACCCTATACCCTCACTCGTTTGTGTGCAAGTATACAACATCCATATGTTCATAAACTGCGTCCTCTGTAGCCCTTGTCGGTAATGTACACCACCTTTGGGATCCATAACTTCTTCGGTCTTATCTACATGCATCATTCCTTTTGTTCGTATCCGCCCTCTTTGTAATTTTTTTACCTCAAGAATTGCTATGGTTGTATTTTAACACAAGCGACAGAAAGCTTCCTTTTAACGTTGCCGTACATGGGATGTGAATGGACGATCAGGTCCTGGATCGAAGATCAGATCGAGTCGTTCTCCCGACGTGCACGCTTCACGGAGGATGTTGCGAGAACGGGAGCCCTGAGCCTAAAAGCCTCGTTGACGTCTCTAATAGCACACCGCGCCCGAGGAGATTAGGCGGTGCACTGCGGCGGTGGCGGCCGCTGTAGACGGCGCCCACCGCACTCTCAAGGCGTACACGCGGCATCTTCCGTGTCCACATTCTCATGTCATCGTCGTCGTATTTCATCTACGCTCTCGCTCTCGGTCTCCCGCTCCTCTTTCTCGTCCGCCATCGCGTGCTTGCACGACCACCGACGCCACCCGCAGTGACGACCCCACCGGACGACCAGGCATCTCCAAAGACGATCATGCAACCGCCCAGAGGGGATTTAGATCCCCCCAAACGGGACCCGTACACGTTGAGCAGTCTCGCTGCGTTCGACGGGTCCGACGACAGCAAACCCATATACGTCTCCATCAAGGGTAGGTGGGAGGGGGGGGGCGTTGCCTAGTGACGTCGTACGTGTACTCACGCATGCACCGCTAGGGGACGTATTTGACGTCACACGCAAACGCGACGTATATGGCCAAGGCGGGGCCTACGCTGTGTTTGCGGGCAAAGACGGCTCGCGGGGGCTCGGCAAGTCGAGTTTGAAGGTCGAGGACGCGGTGCCGGATTATGGCGTGCTGAACGAGGACGAGCGCAAGGTGCTCGACGATTGGCATTCGTTTTTCGTGTACGTGTACCCCCCCTGTGTTGGGTTTGTTCCCGGGACTGATCGTGTGGGCAGGAAACGGTATAATATTGTGGGGCGTGTCACGGATATGCCAGCGGTGGTTGCACAGACGTCGAGAGAGGCGCCGTTGTAATCACCTGTGGGTGCATGCACATGCCCCGATCTTATTCCCACATGCAAACTATGTTTCATCTCTGGTGTCTTGTCTCGCTGTTCTGATCCCACTCGCCTTGTCACTTGCTTTACTACCGCTCAGCCCTGGCTTTTGACGCCTATCAGAACCTTTCTGGCGTGTTGTTTGGCACCGGCCTCGGTTTGATCTTCGGCTCCGCACCATCAAAAGATATTACCCCTGTTTCGTCCAGCGCTGCACAACGTCATCAACACTGTGAAACGTTCAAGGGGTCTGATCAGTACAGGTTCTCCATACACCAGATGATCATCTGTTTCTATACTTGGTTACATGCATCGTGATGGACAAGCCCTAGACCCAAGTAAAGGAAGAACAGAAACACGACGACGATGCAGAGGGAAACCAACATCATTACAGCGGATCGTAATGGGTATATTAGGTTTTCATGCTACCCCCTGTGAAAATATGGTCGAGAAAAGGGAGAAGAAAAAGAGAAATAAAAGTAAAATCAAAAAACGAGATATGGTGCACAGCGCAGAGGTCAGACCAACGGCCATACTAGGAGGGAGAAAAAGATATAGCCAAGATCGTGAGTGAGGGTGAAAAGTCTGATGCGATGAAAACCATGAATGTGACTACATAACGAATGGTGAGATATACGATGCGAAGAGGGGGGAAAGTGCATGGACGAATGCATCACAAGAGACCGCATTCCCGTAGGTGGATCTGCAGCAGAATGTCCTGGATAGCGCTTAGAACGACTAGTGGATAATAAATCAGCCCCAATCAGGCATTCAAAAGAGCGGGCGCTTACATTTGATTTGCTGAGTGTCCGTTGCACAAGTGTAGTGTGCGTAGATCTGCTTCGTTGCAGCGTTTTGGTTGAGCGCCACGAAACGGTGCAGCAGGTAATCGCAAGCAGAATCATAGGTATCACCGCCGGTGTAGTCTGGGAAATAATCGCCTAGAGGCGAATTGGGGAGCTTCTCCGCAAATAGGTCGATCTTATTTAGGAACAAAATCTGAAGAATGGAACGTAAACGAGGCGAGCAACGTTACAGCATTGAAACGCTCACGATCGATGTCTTGACGAACCAACGAGAGTTACATATTGAATCAAAGAGGGTCAATGCTTCTTGCATTCGGTTCTAAATACGATCAGCTTCCGAGAATGGGGCGAGACAAAAAGAGAAAATGGACGTACCACACTTTCGTCTTCGTAAAGCATTTGGTCATATTCGCTCAGACTGACAAGGAAGACAAGGGCGGTGACGTTTTCGAAACAGTGAATCCACTTTTTACGTTCGCTCCGCTGACCACCGACGTCGAACAGCTTATACGTGAGTTCGCCGACTTTGAAGGTCGTTTCAGTGATACCAGTTGTTTTCACACGACTCCGCAAGATGTCCTGGTCGGTTGGGAGGTAGCCTGGACCCGACATGCGGTCGATTGCATTGAAGTAGTAGACAGCGGAGTCGTTGAGTTGAAATTCGCGAGACCTGCGGACGGCCTCCCTGACCCCGGGATCGCGCCACAGACCACGGACGGAATCAGCAACGTCTCGTGGCAACACCTCACCCTCAATTTGTATGGGGAGAGCGAGGATGACTGCTCTGCGGGCATCGTTTTGGGGTGATAGGGTGATGTCGAGTTGGGGCATTGCCTCGAGGATGGCACTAGGTTGCTGGGGTTACGAAGTGGGAGCAAAAAAGAGAGAGGGCATACCGCATGGACTGGATGGTGTTGGAGAAGATGATTTCCTTGTACGAGTCGCGTTCTTGGTCATTGTAGCCGCCGTGGTGAATGAGCTTCATCTGCTTTAGGACGGTGGACTGGAAGAGGAGGTGAGCGGGGGTGTGGTATGGGTGGACGAAAACGGACCTTGCCAGACTCTCCGGCACCGAGGAGTAACATCTTAATTTCGTTCTTGGCCAACATACGATCCCTCTTGAGCTGGTTTTCGATCTCGTCGTTGCCTGAAAAGGGCGGTGAGTAGTGCGGGAGGGTCGTGGGCGGGCAAGTACGCACGAGCCTTGGCTTCGCTATCGACGCTGGTGGACTGCACGCAACCCATTCTGACGGGTATGGAAGGAGAGAAAAAATAATAAGCAAAGCCGGTCAAGAAAAAAAGATGGAAGGAGTGGGCGACACAGCGATAGTTAGCGAGAGATGGGAGACAGACTTGTTTTGACAGAGCAACGGGACGCGCTCGCAAAACGGGAAAAAAAACCAAAACGTCGGCTTTCTTTTTCAGACAACGTCGGCACGGTCACGGCATCATCTTATCCTTCTATATATGGACAAAACCGCAAACCCCGCAAATCCTACTCCGCCACCGAATCCACCGACCCCCGAACTTTGTTGGGTGGGATGCCACGTCCAGGGATGGAATTGCAAATGACCGTTGGTTACGTTTTCAACATTATCAAATGCGGACAAAAAGATCGCGCGACGCCAGCAGGATTTGAACCTGCGCCCTCAAAGAGGAACAGATAAGTTCGAAGGATTCGAATCTGTCGCCGTAACCACTTGGCTATAGCGCCATTCGATATCAGTATCATCTTCGACATTCTTAACAATCACCCGTCGCTTACGTCGCCTTCCGTCACGACTTGAAACGTCCGCGACGGTACCGATTTTCATTCGCCGCGGATGGGAAGAACCTGTGGCACGTGCAAGCCGACTAAGAAATGCCCGTCGTTGAGCCACTCCTCGATGAACCCACAAACGACCCTCCTCCTCCCTATCCTTCTCCTGAGCGCCGTCTAAGAACTCTTCGTGGCTCTCGCAGACGTCCAGTCGTTCCACCAACTCTCCCGTCCGACCCTGGCCCCAGCGAGACAACGCCCTTGCTCCACCGCCGACATCGTGCTAACTCGCATGCAAGCACAATCGTTTCATCGGCTTCCTTCACCCAAACCGTCCTCTCGTTCTGCCAGGACTCTGACACCGAAGACGTGCTAGGCGACGAACATGTCGCCGATCAGGACGGACATGCTCGGGATCTACTCGATTCCCACAAACGTGCATGGGCTAGGTATTTTCGGCCAATGGGGCGCAGGGCGTACCATGCCGCCGTCTTTCACTTGATGGTGGTCAACTTTCCCTACGCGCTAATTGCGTGGATATATTTATTTGTCTTTACATTGGTGAGCATTCTCACTTCTCCTCTCGAATTCTCGGATGGCCGCCTCCGTATTGCGCTGTATGTGCCGGTGGCTGATGCCCGCTCTAGACCGGGACGACCCTTCTCATCACATTGCCACTTGGAGCGTTGCTGTGCTTTCTCGATCTCCTTGGAGCAAGGGCCTTTGCCAGAGGCGAGGTCAGTCATTTCCCCACAACTATTCATATTCATTAGCCCACTTTATTCCCAGTTGGCCTTACAAACAAAGTTTCATGGTCCACTTGCATATCCCCCGCCGTATCCCCCCAGGCCAATATTCCAGCGCCCTTGTCCTCCCGACTTATCCACCGCCGAGATCGCTCCACCAGTCGTCCAATATGAAACATCATTTTATAAAAACGCCTATGCGATGGTGGGTCTGTCGGCCGTTCATTTCCTTTCCATGTTCACACACGTTCCAGTTCATGGATGCGACCACATACCAAGCACTCTTCTACTTTCTCGTGATCAAACCCAGTATCACCCTCTGTATATCCATTGTGTTGGTCGTGCTGGTTCCGGTTTCATATGTGCTCATTCTCCCCGCACCTCTGATGCTTCGCCTCGTGCGTAGGGTGGGGATATGGCAAGCGAATGTCGCTGTAGAGGGTTTGTATTACCAGGTCACGTAGTAAATTGTATCATGGGGCGTAGTTTTGCTAAGCGTGCGCAGTGGCGTGGAGCTGCAGGGGCATTTATGAACCCACGTTTTTCTGCTGACCCGTCTTGACTTGCTTCCACCTCGTCTGAGAGAGTCGGGACCGAGTCACTGGTCGTCTTCTTGAATTTGTCCCATATAACACAGCTTGTTTAAATCGCTTTAGCTCCCGATTTACAACTTGCACTCTCACTCCCACCACATCCTCCTCTCTCCCCCCCAGCGTCGCAGCATTGGATTGTAAACTGTCGCAACTACACCCTCACTGTCATGGACGCTCTCAAGTCGCTCGTGCAGCCCCTCGTCGGCGGCGCAGGAGGCTCTTCGGTCATTGACGGCGTAAAGCTCGTCGTTCTGGGCGGCACAGTCGAAACCGCACGCAGGGTCTCTAGCTCTGCATGGTACGTTTCTCCCCACACTTCCTCCGCCCTCGCTCACTCCTCGCTTCCCTCCCAGGTCTCACTTTGTCAACTGTGAGCGCCGTACTGCTGTGCACATCCGCCTCTGCTGACAACTCCTCCACAGCTTTCTTCCTCACTGCTCACTTCTCTGAGGAAGACTACCCTTATGACTGGCTCATGCTATGGCTCTCTCGTCGCCCAGAGTGGCAACGTTCTAGGGAGTTTGAGACCACCACGCGAACAACGACCCCGGGCTTCTCAGGCACTCAGACCGCCGACAACTCGTTTGGCGACGAAGAAGAGGAGGGCGACGAGGACGCTCCCCCCGGCAAGGTCAAGACTCGCGTTGTCTTCCAGCCCACTCCGGACACGACGCACACCATTTATTACAGGGGCCACTGGCTCAGGGTACGTCGTAGCAAGAAGACGGACGGAAGCGGCTGTGAAGTCCTGTCAATAAGGTACTCATTCTATTTTTATCCATCCCCAACCAACTAATTAATTCCCCTACAGCGTCGTCGCACGCAGCAATGCTATCCTCAAACAGCTCGTCCTCCAAGCAAAGAAGGAGTACGAGGCCGAGGCCATCCACCGCATTCAGATTTATTTTGCGGATTCTCATGGCAGTTGGCGCTGGACGGACTCGCGTCACAAGCGTCCCATGTCCTCCATCGTCCTGAACCCCGGTGTGAAGGAGATGCTTCTCAATGACGCTCGTGACTTCCTCAAGTCCGAGAAGGCATGTCTCGCTTGCTATCTATCTGGCTTACCTAACATCTCTCTCCTCAGTGGTATGCTGACCGTGGCATCCCTTTCCGTCGTGGCTACCTCCTCCACGGCGTTCCAGGCTCGGGCAAGAGTTCTCTCATCCATGCTATTGCTGGGGAGTTGATGCTCGACATCTATACCCTGTCCTTGTCTTCGTCGTGGATAAGTGACAGCACCCTGACGACCCTCATGGGCCGTGTCCCCGCTCGTTGCATTGTTCTTCTTGAAGATTTGGATGCCGCGTTTACCCGCAGTGTCACTCGTGACAAGGCCTCCAACGGAACTCCTGATGCGGGTAACAACAACGGAGAAGAGGCTACTGTTCCTGAGCAGCCTTCGACCTCGAGCAGTCGTCACAGACGCCACAAGGACCACATCTCTGATGTCAATACGTTGAGTTTGAGTGGTCTCCTCAACGCCTTGGATGGCGTTGCCGCTGCCGAGGGCCGCATCTTGTTCGCGTGAGTCTTGGCTATCTAGTTTTTGTCTACGCCAAGCTGACAACAATCATAGTACCACGAATCACCTTGAGCGCTTGGATCCCGCACTGTCGCGTCCCGGTCGTATGGACGTCTGGATCGAGTTCAAGAATGCTTCCAAATGGCAAGCGGAGGCTCTCTTCCGTAATTTCTTCCCGTCGACCGACAGGGATGAGGAACCCATAGAAGGCGACCTTGAAAGTATCGAGCTCCCTTCGACGCCTGATCAATCGCCGTCGCCTCGTTCTTCTACCTTGTGGTCTATGTCGCCTTCGTTCTCTTCGTCGACATCCTCTTTGGCGTGCTCGGCCAGGAACTCGCAATCGCCGCCAGAGTCAATCGCCATCCCGGAAGGCTTTGGTGCGAAGAACCAGGCATATCTTCCGCCTCCCGTTCAGGAGCATATCGCTGCTTGCCAGCACTCTGCCAAGCCGTTGAATGGTGTCAAGCTTGCTCAACTGGCAAAGCAGTTTGCCGACTCGATCCCCGATGATGAGTTCAGCGTCGCGGCACTTCAAGGATGTGAGTTTACTTTCGTTTGTCATTTTGGGCGGGTGGTGATCTTCTTGGACTGTCTCTTGCTTTGAGCCGGTGTTGGTGCGTTGGTGGGAGTAAAATTTGTTGCTGACACAACTTTTTATCTTTAAAATGCGCAGACTTGCTACGGAACAAATCGTTACCCGAAACAGCAGCAGATGGCGCACCCGCATGGGTTGTCAGCGAGAGGGAAATGAGGGAGCGCCTAAAGAAGGAAAAGGAAGCCCGCGAGATCAAGGAAAAGCTGGAAGTGAGTGCTCGGCGCAGACATACGCTTGCCGAGCTTTCCGTCATTTCAACTGTCTCTCCGAAATTCAGTCACTAATCGCTTTCGTGTACAGCGCGAGAAAAGAAGGAAGGAGCTCCTCGAGAAGGAGAAGGAGAAGGCTGAACTCGAGAAAAAGGAACTCGAGCTAACGAAGCTCCGTCAGCAGCTTCAGGAGCAAGAGTCCAGGAGCAGGGCTGAGTCGCCGGATAAGAAGGAAGACGAATCTGGTATGGTTCCCCCCATCGATGTTCCCAAGGACGAGGATAAGAGTGGGAGCGTTACCGACGAAGACAGCGATGAGGAGAATGTTCCACCTCCCTCGACTCCTCCGGAAACGGCTTGGATTGATGTCCCACAAGAATCTAGTTGACTATCCACGACCCCCGCCGCTGTTGAGAAGGACATCCCCGATCCTCGAGTCCCCATCATAGAAACGACAGCAACGATTCGTGAGGATGATTCCGCAGCGACGGATAGCCAGGAACATAAACCCGCTGCTCAAGTTGTGGCCGATCGTCAGCTTCACGTGGCGTCGAGTGCTCTCATACTCCGTCACGCTGGCGGTTTTGCCCTAGTGTATTCTATGCTTCATTTCTATTTCTTTCACTTGTACACACTGCTCTTGCACTTCAATGTTGCTGGGCGGCGCAAGCAGAACTAGTGTCTTTCTTTCGTTTTGCACTAGCCTGCTTCGCCACCACTACCCTCATTCCAACTTTGCATATGCCCACGCTGTATATATCCAGGCTTTTTCGTTGTATATTGCTTTGCTTTCTTAACAATCCATCGACTTTCTTGCTCGCATCTAATCCCCTGCCGTATAGTTACGCATCTGATTATTACAAGTTAAGTATTGGAAACAGTAACCAAATTTAACGGACGTTTTTTCGTACTATCACCGCACCGATGGCAAATTGCGCGCGCTAGTACACGCTATGATGACTATCACAGTCCTTCCCTGGTATATTGTCTTTAGATCAACGTGGACCCTGAAAAATCCCACTTTATCAGTACACGCAACAAGGACATTGGAAGCTTCCCATGTGGCCTCTCCGCCTAGGGGCTCCCCGCATCGCAGGGATGCAGGACGGTGGCTTCATATCGGCACCGCAGCTTTAATTTGTCTGGGGAACTGGACCCCCGAAATTTTATTCGTAATTTACGTACCATATACTGATGCATCTACTGATCCAACGTATTTTGTGAGGCCCTACAGGCTGTCGTACGAGATCGTTGCAGGTTGGTTATAATTGCAAGTGACACACTCAGTCCGCCTCCGACTCGGAACCGATCTCAACGTTACAGTCATCGTCCGGGCAAGGAGACTCCCACACACACACACACACTGCTTGGTCTACTTCGTTCTGCTTCTTCTGATGTTTCCCACTGGCACTTTCCTCTGGGTGCTACAAAGGGTTGACTGTCCATTGCAACGGCATGCCATTCATAAAAAAATGAAAATGAAAAACTTCGAGCCCTCTGGCACACGTCGCTTTGACAGATTCTACAACTCCGATATGATTGATACAAGTACAAGATCAGGGGGCGCAACACGGGCGGTGTGACAGTGTCTACGCCCGAATACGTCCGTTCAGTATGCGCAGGAAGGGACATAGTGCTTGGAACAACGCGGGATAATAGCGTTCAGCCACACAAGAGGGTAGCTCCTGATCCATCGGGGTGAGAGCGCTCATAGCAAAACGGTTCCTCCCCCCCCCCAAAAAAAAGAGGCTGACTGGACGCGGTTGATCAATGTGACCATCCCCGACGGTTCGCGATCATTAGGTTCCCAAGTTGTCGGCTGCAAGAGTCAAAGACAATTCAAGGATACGTTATCGCGAACGAGTCCATACCGTCAGTCTCTCCAAGATCGCCCCTCTCTGGTTCCTTGAGTTTCAAAATGCCTGTCGGAACTGGGGGGGTGGTGTGATGTTTCAATATATACAGGATGGGGATAAGTGGGGGTGAAAAAAAGAAGAGGCGGAACGTACAATCGAGCACTTCATCGGCAAGGCGCACGCTTAACTTGATGATGCTTTGGAAGAAAGGGATCGAGTAGCGGGCCGTTGAGCCGACGGCGGGAGATATGACCCGATGAGAGGTCGCACGAACGAGGCCACGGGTAACGAATTCGAGGGCTATGTACTTGGAGTGCATGGTGAGGAGTTACTTGGAGGAGCATGAGACAATGATCAGCCGTGGAGAAAAGGATTCCATAGATGACAGAGGATTTACGAATGTGAGGAAGTCGGGATCATTATGAGGGGCAGTGCCTTGAGCTGTGAGCAACCCATCATTGGCTGGGTATCTGAGAATCTGGGAGGCGCGTAGTCAATGTACTGGGCTATTTTGCCATTAATAATGATCTCACAGTTGCTCGGTGTTGCATCGACTCATCGACATCAAAGAATTTATCAAGTGCATCGGACGCTAGACCGAACGCTTCCGCAATCTGAATCCTGGAAGAAGTTGCTCGTCGGGCCACTAGAAACGAATCCATCTTCAGCTGAAACCGTCAGTCCCAAAGTTGGGGCGCCGGGTTTCCATTAGCTCTCAAAAGGGGTCCCCATATTAGATTGTTCCGTATAATCTACCTTGCCTTTGGTAAATTCCGAGCCAAGTCTTGAATACCCCAAGAAATGAGGTGAGTTGGTCATGGCGATCTTGTTCTTCTCCTCTTGCGAGAGATCGAACAGGCGTGGTGGTACGGTATGATCCTTCAAGTACAAAAAACCGACGTTGATGAGAGCATGTCTTAGCTGGTCGATGAACTCGGGCTTGCGGGCATGGTCGTTGATGAGGGCAACGTCGAGGACTGGGACGCTGGAGAAATTGGCAGTCATCCGTGAAGAATGTCAGGCGAGTGTGTCCTGCAGTTTTTTAACATCTACTTATGTGAAGTGCGATAAATCTTCTGATCAGTATCGATCAGTACTTAAAGTTTAACTTAACCAAATAGGACCTTGTTTGGGTATATCGGGAATTGCCGCCTGCGTCAGCGCAAACCTTTACATGGGTTGGGTAGTAATGGGTACAGCCTGTACGGGAGAGATGAATAGATTCTGTGTGGTGGAAACGCGGAGCATTGACCGACCTGCCAGGCGGGTGAGCTGCGTGGGCAGGTGGGAACGCTTCGCAGAGAAAGGGAAGACGACTAGGCTCATGCGCTTGCCCCAGGGGGGGCTGCGAGGCGCCAAAATGGAGTGGAGGAGGGAGTGGACTATGACGAGCAGGTTCATTCATCCTACCGGTTGGATAAATCTGAGTGGCTAGGTTGTTAGGTCACCACAGGTACCAGGATTAGTTCACTCTGTGGGAGAGAGAAAAGTTCTGAAGTAACACTGACATACTCCTCAGTGCTCCATCGCTGCGTGCTTAACGTATCTCCTCTGAGTATGTAACACCGACTCAGGCAGTCCCAGCGAGGGTTACTTGCCAATTTCAATGGCATTCCACTAAGAAAAGAAAAAAAGTCGCCTAGTTGTAACTCAGTTTTGATGAATCCGAACCATAATACTCCAATGATTTTGCAACTTCGGTGATTAATACAAGTACAAGATCAAGGCACACATACATCCGTTCAGTGAGCGCTGGTCACAAGGCCAGAAGGGAAATATTGTTTGAACAATGCGGGATAATGGCGTTCAGACACATGGGGGAAGCTCCTGAATACCATTATGGCACGTCAATCGCGTGAGACCACTCGTATCAAACGGTCCAAAAGGACTTACTTTACTCGGCTAATCAATTCGACCATGCCCGAGGGTTCGCGATCATATTCACCCAGATTGACGGCTACAAGATTCAGAGGCAGTTTTGATCACTGATGAGACAATGTCCATACCATCTGTCGCTGCACCGTCACCCCTCTGTTCCTTCAGTTTCAGGATATCTGTTGGGACTGGAGATGTTTTAATTTACATGAGATGGGGATAAGTGGGTTAAAGAAGAAAGGGAACGTACAATCGAGCACTTCGTCGGCGAGACGCACATTTAATCTGATGTTTTGGAAAAAAGGAACTGAGTAGCGGGCCGTTGAGCCGGCAAGGGGAGAGATGACCCGGTGGCAGGTGGCACGGGCGAGGCCACGGGTAACGAATTCGAGGGCTACGTATGGGTGCGTGATTATGAATGAGGGTGCGAGTCGAAGTGTGTCGTTACTTGCCTTTGCCAATGTTTACGACAAAGGTTCCGGGGATGGGAGGCACGCCGATCCATTCACCGGAGAGGTTCTGGACTTGGAGAGCATGGTGGGGAGTCACTTGGAGGAGCTTTAGGCGATAATCAGCTATGGAGAAAAGGGTTCTATAAAAGGCTGAGAATTTACGAATGTGAGGAAGCCGGGATCGTAGTGAGGGCCGGCGCCTTGCGCAGTGAGCGACCCATCGTTGGCTGGGTACTTGATAGCCTGGAAGGCGCGCGGTCAATGTATTGAGATTCCTTGCCTTGCATTGAATGTTGATCTTACACTTCCTCGGTGCTGCATCAACTCATCGGCGTCAAAGAATTTATCGAACGCATCGGACGGGAGACCAAACGCTTCCGCGAGCAAGCTAGTAAAGCGAGAGCTGAGTTGCTGCATGTGAGCAAAATAGGTCTCTATGGTATTTCTGAATCCTGGAATAAGTTGTTCGTTGGGCCACTATGTAGAATGGAATCCATCATCAGCTCGAATTGTCCTTTCAGTATTGGTCACGCACTTGGCAAGGTCCCCACAATCGCAAGTATTCCGGGGCGCCGGGTTTCCATTGGGTCTCAAAAGGGGTCGCAAAAATAAAATGTTCCGTATAATCTGCCTTGCCTTTGGTAAATTCCGAGCCAAGTCTTGAATACCCATAGAAATGAGGCGAGTTGGCCATGACGATCTTGTTCTTCTCCTCCTGTGGGAGATCGAAGAGAGGTGGTATATACCCGATGAGATCGTCGACGAGTTGCTGTGGTACGGTATGATCCTTCAAGTACAAAAAACCGACGTTGATGAGAGCATGTCTTAGCTGGTCGATGAACTCGGGCTTGCGAGCTCGGTCATTGATGAGAGCAAAGTCGAGGACTGGGACGCTGGAGAAATTGGTAGCCATACAGAATGTTATACGTGTGGATCAGTGTCGATGAGCACTTAAAGCCTTTTGACCATAGGCTCAGTTCAGGCGCAAACCTTTAAGTAGTACATGTTTTGGGTGGAAGCGCTGTCAATGACCGACCCTGCAGCCTAGACCTGTCACCAGACCTGCCGGGCGGGTGGGAACGCCTCGCGGATAAAAAGAAGACGACTAGGCTCGCGCGCTTAGCTCAAGGGAGGCTGCGAGGCGCCGAAACGAAGTGGAGAGGGCGGGTACGAGTCGGAGCAACGGACAAGGCCCGGAGAGGACGATGAGGACGAGTAGGTTCCTGGTACGGCCGTTCGCGTGAGGGATGAATCTATTGTCACGGTGTGTTGCACTGCTGGCAGATTAATATTCGTACGTGGCTCCGCGGAGGAGGGAGCAAAGTCCGAGCAGTCACATAACCCAACTACAAGGGTTGCCTGTCGATTGCAATAGCATTCCACTCAAAAAAATATAAAGTCTCTTAGCTGCAAGTCTCTGGCTGGCACACGTATACAGCTTTGACGGATTCTCTTGCTTTTGATAATCTAAGGACGTCCCAACCATAATACTATTCCAGTATAAGAGCAAGGCACACGTCTACGTATAGACTTCCGAATACATCCATCAAGCGTTGGTCAAAAGGCCAGAAGGGACATACTGCTTGAACAATGCAGGATAATGCTGTTCAGCCACATGGGGGTAGCTCCTGAGTAATATGATGATACACGTCAAACTGCTCATATCAAATAGTCCAAAAGGACTTACTTGACTCGACCAATCAAATCGACCATGCCCGAAGGTTCGCGATCATATTCACCCAAATTGACGGCTGCAAGATTCAGGAACAGTTTTGATCACTGATGAGGAAATTGTCCATACCATCTGTCGCTGCAATTTCGCCCCTCTGTTCCTTGAGTTTCAGGATACCTGTTGGGACTAGGGGCGTTTCAATTTACACAGATGGGGTTAAGTGGGCCATAGAAGAGGCGGAACGTACAATCGAGCACTTCGTCGGCGAGACGCACAGTTAAGCTGATACTTTGGAAAAAAGGAACCGAGTAGCGGGCCGTTGAGTCGGCGAGGGGAGAGATGACCCGGTGGCAGGTGGCACGGGCGAGGCCACGGGTAACAAACTCGAGAGCTATGTATGGGTGCGTGATTACGAATGTGGGTGCGAGTCGAGACGTGTCATCACTTGCCTTTTCCAATATTCACGACAAAGGTTCCGGGGATGGGAGATGCGTCGATCCAGTCGCCAGAGAGATTCTGAACTTGGAGACCAGGATGGGGAGACGCTTGGAGCAGCTTTAGCGACGCTCAGGCGCGGTTTGGATGGGGGGTAGATAATTCTTACGAATGTGAGGAAGCCGGTATCGTAGTGAGGACCTACACCTTGGTCTGTGAGAGACCCATCGTTGGCTGGGTATTTGATAACCTGGACAGCGCGCGATCAATGTATTTGGATATATTGCCTTGGATTTTGATCTTACGTTTCCTCTGTGCTGCATCAACTCATCGGCATCAAAGAATTTATCGAGTGCATCGGGCGGGAGACCAAACGCCTCCGCGAGCAAGCTAGTAAAGCGAGAGCTGAGTTGTTGTACGTGAGCAAAATAGGTCTCTATGGTATCTCTGAATCCTGGAATAAGTTGTTCGTCGGGCCACTATGTAGAACCGAGTGCGTCGTCAACTCAAATTGACTACGCAAGGTCGGTCACGTACCTGGCAAGGCCCCCACCATCGCAAGTATTCCGGGGCGCCGGGTTTCCACTGGGTCTCAAAAGGGGTCGCAAAGTCAAATTGTTCCGTATAATCTACTTTCCCTTTGGTAAATTCCGAGCCAAGTCTGGAATACCCCAAGAAATGAGGTGAGTTGGTCATGACGATCTTGTTCTTCTCCTCTTGCGGGAGATCGAACAGGCATGGGATATACCCGATGAGATCGTCGACGAGTTGCTGTGGTACGGTATGATTCTTCAAGTACAAAAAACCGACGTTGATGAGAGCATGTCTTAGCTGGTCGATGAACTCGGGCTTGCGAGCTCGGTCATTGATGAGGGCAAGGTCGAGAACCGGGATGCTAGAGAAATTGGCAGTCATATGAGATGAATGTTAGCTAGGTGCGCCCTGCAGTTCCTATTACTTATATGCGAAGCGCGATAAATATTGAAGGAGGATCAGTATCGATCAGTACCTACAGTTCAACTTAGCCTAATAGGTATCCTGATAATGAACTAACTGTTACATGTATATCAATTTGTTACGGAGAAGGTAATAGTGATGACATACAGAAGCAGGAGGGAGCGGCGACTCGGACGTAACGGCGACAGTGTGATTGTTTGAAGCACGAGGGTAAGATAACAAAGAATAGTATATTGAGTTACCTACCCTGTTCGTCTGAGCATCGTCAACTACCCACATCGTCCTAAGAACGGAACGATTTCCTGAGAATTCCATGGCAAACGCGAGATGAATCCCCTCGTCCGGACTCTCTTCGTACAAGAGAGCTTAGGAGAATTTATGATTACGCCGAATGATGTGTTGAATAGTGAAACACCCATCGTGAAGAGCAAACGCAGACTCCAATGGGTGCTGGTCCGCGGGACTTCGCTCTTATGAGTTCATTAGTAATGTTGGGAATCCACAAGTTCTGTCTTTTGATCCGTGTGAGCATCGCAAAACCATCGTCACGTTGACCAATGCTGGTGAGTTCAGAATTGATTACAGGAAATCCCCTTGCGTCGATCGCTCTCGTTTGACCGATGGGAGATAAGTACTTTGTTTGACCCGCAGGATGTACTAGATATGTGCATTAGAGATCGTCGAGGAGCGAGGAGAAGACAGAATGACTGACTGACTAACATTGGAACTTCTTTCGGCTCCAAGTCGAGAACACAGCACGACTTGAAAGGGCCCGGGTGAGATCTTGAGAATTGCCAGTGAGGGAGCGCCGCGGCAGCCTGAGCCCCCGCTGCAAGAGCCTCGCCGCCCGGAGTTTCACCATGTTTCCCATTAGACCAAGTTGTCTAGTCACCACTATTGGGACATACATTTAATCCGGTTGTGTGAAGAACGAGGACGAGAACGAGTGATCGTCACGGTACAAGCACAAGGGCACCGACTGGCGCCGTGTTCGCGATGAACATGACTGACGTAATATCATCAAAGATTGGCTCGGGAGCAAAAGTCTTGTTAGGTGGGCAAAATGATATGACACCAGGCGCCGTATGACCAAGGGTGTTTAGCACTGGCCAGACACCGTATGAGGATTCCGATCGACCGTTGTATACTTCATCGTCCCAAAGTTATTAGCCTGGTCACATTATCACAACTCAAGTAATCTCAAGTAATGCATCAAATTTGAGCCGGTTACACATTCGACGATTGAGTATAAGATCAGGGGCACCGTGACGCTCGAATACATCCGTTCAGTGCGCATTGACCTGTTTCGGAAGGCCAGATGGGAAATACTGTTTGAACAACTCAGGATAATGGCGTTCGGCGACATCGGGGTGACTCCTAACACGCACACGTCAATCGGACGAATCCGTCCATGACAAGCGGTGGACTTACTTTACACGGCCGATCAAGTTGACCTTGCCCGAACGCTCGCGATCAAATTCGCCAAAGTTGACGGCTGCAAGATTCAGGGGGAAACAGATATAGTCGTTTACAAATGAGGAAGAGTTCGTACAATCTGTCGCTGAAAGGTCGCCCCGCTGTTCCTTGAGTTTCAGGATGTCTGTTGGGACTGGGGTGTTTCAATTTCTACGGGATGGGGATAAGGGGGTTGAGCAGGAACGTACAATCAAGCACTTCGTCGACAAGACACGCATTTAGGCTGATGTTTTGGAAGAAAGGGACCGAGTAGCGGGCCGTTGACCCGATGGGGGGAGAGATGACCCGGTGGGAGGTCGCACGGGCAAGACCGCGGGTGACAAATTCGAGGGCTATACATGGCCGGTTAAATATGAACAGGAATGATTCAGGAGGTGTCACTTGCCTTTTCCAATATTCACGACAAAGGTTCCGGGGATGGGAGATGCGTCGATCCATTCGCCAGAGAGATTCTGCACTTGGAGACCAGGATGGGGAGATGCTTGGAGTAGCTTTAGCGATGATCAGGCGCAATTTGAGTGGGCGGTAGATAATTCTTACGAAGGTGAGGAAGCCAGCATCGTAGTGAGGACCGACACCTTGCTCCGTGAGTGACCCATCGTTGGCAGGGTATTTGACAACCTTAGAGCGTGCGATCAATTTATTAGGGTGTCTTGCCTTCAATCACGACCTTACCTTTCCTCTGTGCTGCATCAACTCATCGGCATCATAGAATTTGCTGAGCGCATCGGACGGCAGACCAAATGCCTCCGCAAGTAAATTGATAAAGTGATAGCTGAGTTGCTGCACATGAACAAGGTAAGTTTCCATCGTGTTTCTGAATCCTGGAATAAGCTGTTCGTCGGGCCACTAGAAACGAATCCATCTTCAGCTGAAACCGTCAGTCCAAGGTTGGTCACGTACCTGGCAAGGTCCCCACAGTCGCAAATATTCTGGATCGCCAGGCTTCCACCTGGTCTCATGACGGGTCCCAAAATCAAACTGTTCCCTATAATCTACCTTGCCTTTGGTAAATTCTGCGCCAAGTCTTGAATACCCCAAGAAATGAGGCGAATTGGCCATGACGATCTTGTTCTTCTCTTCTTGCGGGAGATCGAACAGACGTGGGATATACTCGATAAGATCGTCGACGACTTGCTTCGGTACGGTATGATTCTTCAGGTAGAGAAAGCCGACGTTAATGAGAGCATGTCTTAGTTGGTCGATGAACTCGGGCTTGCGGGCATGGTCATTGATGAGGGCAAAGTCGAGGACTGGGACGCTGGAGAAGTTGGCAGCCATACGTCAAGGCGTGTGTTCTGTCCTGTACTTTTTATAGATAACGCGAGAGCAAGGATGCTCAGTCAGCTCATCCGCTCTGGGTGAGATATGATGCCATGATGAGGAGGTGTCACGACATCCAGGGGTGAATACCAAGCAGAAGGACCCTGCAGTCTAGGTAGAGTGAAATATACGACGTCATTACAGTCGCGCTGAAGTCCCTCGTCAAGAAGTCTCTGTAAGCTGCGGCGCTCCATCTTGCAAATATCTGTATTGAGCACTAGTGCTGGCCCGGGTAACTTACGAGTTCGCGCGCTGGCGAAGACATCGTTTGAACGGGTGACATTCAGCCATCAGAGGTTGTCAGCTTGACATCGCGCCAACCGACCTACAAGTAATAACCTTCGACCACTCACGCTACCATCCTCAGCTGCTGACCGGCCGCATCAGAGGGGTTGAGATTTTGTTTGGAAGGCAAGACTTGACACGGTTCCGACAATACATTGGTGAATAACTGTATTCAAGTCACTTTGAACTGGTGAATGTATTTGTTGCGTGCGCACGCGCTGGTTTGTGAGTTTGTGAGGACGGGCCTGGGACGGCAGTGTTCCGACCTGAATTGCCTTTAAAAGTTGTTCCACTCGGACTACCAGATGTTGTCCAGCATAAATGCCAGATCTTTACCCGCCCCGAGCTCACCGACCATTGTCTTTGCAGGTCTCGACGACGAGCTCCACGACGCCCGTCGCGTCCTTTCCCAAGGCCAAGAAGAAGACCTCCGATATGCCCTTGACCGCGTCCTCAACAAGGTGGAAGAGCTCGTGAGTCCACATCCAACTGTATTTCCTCTCAGTTACTCACCGACGTCTAGTCTTCCCTTCTCAAAACAGCACTCAAGACCCAGAGCGAGCTAGAGACACAATTGAATCTCGCAAAGTCAAATCTTCAACTTGTCATATGTAACAATGAGATGCTTGAAGAAGCTCTCAAGAGGGAGACACCATGCAATGCAAAGGATGTTGGCTGGCGTCGCTGGAGTGCGCGCGAGGTTCAGAGTCACAGCATAGAAAACAAGTCAGAGGATCGCCCTCGAAGCCTGGACTACGGTCCTTTGAATGAATCGGGCAAGCCTGCAACACCATCCAGTGCGGGCGCGGTACCCGTTAATGGTAGCAAACCATCCCCTTCTGTTCCCCCCGCGCCTCAGCCGACAACTCCAATGACCGGCCAGGAAAGCCGTTTCTTTAAATTTCGCTTTAACGGCGGTGGGTCATGCACACATTCGTTTGTTCTCGCCATCGCTCATCCGTGCACAGGTAGTACTCGATCGCCCTCTCTCTCCCCTCATCCCTCTCACCTTACATCACCTTCTCTTCCATCTCTGGTACCAAATTCACGCGAAAAAGAAATCGAAGAATTGCAAGAACAACTCGAACGTGAACGCCAGGCTCACAAAGCCACGGATACGGCCAAGACTGCTCTCGAGGCGGAGCTCGAGTCACTCTCACAAGCATTATTTGAAGAGGTAGATCCTTGTTCCCTGTAAAGTAATTTCGTGCGTCTAAATTCCGCACAGGCGAACAAAATGGTTGCTACTGAGCGCATGAGAAGAGCCGAGACTGAAGAAGAACTGGAGCAGACACGGCTGGAGAAAGCCGCACTGCGTCAGGCACTCGATGTGGTTGAAGGAGAGAACGATCGATTGCGCAGCGTATCTGCCCCTCCTTTGGG
The DNA here is from genome assembly GCA_038089615.1 of Aureoboletus auriporus. NCBI lineage: Eukaryota > Fungi > Basidiomycota > Agaricomycetes > Boletales > Boletaceae > Aureoboletus > Aureoboletus auriporus. Next base: position 28,300 of record JBBPLF010000162.1, read on the forward strand.
TCGGACCGAGCAGTCGGATCCGCCCTCTGTATCTTCAAGTTCAAAGCCCCCGTCACCTCGACCACCATCTAGCCCATCGACCGACAAGGTGACCGTTCCCATCGCACATCCGTATGAGATTCCTGGTCATATTACCGACTTTGTGCTCGAGCCTGCACCCAAACCTTGGCTGGCTGGACTGCACCGGAAAACCGCCTCGATGGAGAGACTGGTGACTGCTGAATTGTCCGTTAATTCGCTTAAAGAATCATTGCCAGTGATTGTGGCTTCACCTGGTGTTCCAATGTTGAATGAGGAACCTTCGCCATGGGCAGATGTAGCGTCGTAACGATAATTGTAGCACTGATATACATATTCACACATACTTGTATTGTAGCATGCTAGAGGCCTCTATATACTTTAGCTGGCGGAGTCGTTCATTCTTTGATGTCCGCTGCTCGGTCGAGTGCACAACGCCGTCCACCTCCAACCCCGACTTTGACACCAAAACCACAGATATCCCTTGAAGAATGGGAAGCAAAGGCACCCTTGAGCGACCTCGCACTCAAGAGCGTCGCTATCATCAAAGCAGCAAGTGAAAAGTCACCACTACCACTCAAGGTGGGTGCCAGTCGCCAAGTCTCTCAGATCCCCTCATCAACGTCGGAAAGGTCGCCTTTGAGGACGATGGCTCCCGCCCGCCCACGCCCAGTTTACGCGCAATAACTAAAGTCGGATCAGGCTCCCGGCCTTCCTCTCCCGTGACTGCATTCACCCGTTCATTGCCTTCCCATGCCCTCGATCCCAAGATACCCATACAGACACCCCAGCAATTCTACGACTGGTTCGCACAAGTCGATCGTTCCGTTGCGCATAGTCAAGAGGCCCATTTCAGAGCACATGTCGCCACGGTTGCCGAACATTTGGCGACAGCAGACATGTTGCTCGAGCGACTTGACGAGGTGGACAAGGGGGTGGAGAGTATGCTTGAAGAATGGCGAGGCGTTGAAGAGAGTGGGAGGAGCTTGAAGGGAGCTTGTGAACGACTCCTCGAAGACAGGGTTAGTCTGCGTGCGTTGTATCGCTCGTTTCTTTGCTGATGTATGTTGTCAGGACAAGTTGCTTGATCTCACGGACGAGATCGACACCAGATTGGAGTATTTCCAGGAGCTTGAGCACGCGACTCGGATGCTTAATCACCCTGGGGAATCGCTCGTGCTGCAAACCGACTTTTTGTACATGGTCGAACGCGTCGATATATGCATCGAATACTTGAAAGCCCACGTGCGTTTGTTCCCTAGTCTGCCGCGCTCATACTGAAGAGAGATATCTAGCGATATTACAAGGAAGCGGAGGTTTATTTGTTGCGCTTCCAGCAATGCATGACACGCGCCATGACACTCATCAAGATGTTTTTCGTGGGCTCTCTTAGAGCGCTCACTGCAGACGTGTCCAAGCGTTTGTCTGAAAAGGTAGACAGATCCCATTTTACCTTGGGTACGCACCAGTTGACCCCAACGTCAGGACGTATCTGCTACAGCACAGATGCATCTATTGTATACCAGATTCCGGAGCGTCACACCTCAACTGGCACCTCTTCTCAACGAACTCGAGCGGCGGGTGGCTGTACATCCAGAGGAACTCTCGGCTCTCTTGTCCGAGTGCCATTCAGCCTACTTCAGTGCACGCAAGACACTCTTGATCGGACGCTTGATGGAAGAAATACGAGGGCTAGATCCAACACACACCGAACTGGTCGAACTTGTGGGTATCTCTTCTCAGCTTTAAATGTAATATCATGACTTCCCACTCTACAGACAAACGCGGGATGCGCCTATTTGAAACAACTTTGTACGGATGAGTTCAATCTCTTTCGCGAGTTTTTCGACTCTGGTGAAGATCAAATATAGTAAGTCTGTCACCCGTTGTAGCCTACCATGTCTGATCCCTTGGTAGCCCTTACCTAGAAACTTTGTGTGATTACCTCTACGACGATCTCCGGCCCCGTATTCTTCATGAGACGCGACTCACTACGCTCTGCGAAGTTTGCACTGTCCTCCAAGCGTTGATGGTTCTCGACGTCTCCGAGTTCTCTGAAGAGCTCCCAGACGAACTTAGCGTCGACCTCTATGATTCGACACCAAGAGGCCTCGGAAAACTTCACATCAGTCATTTACTACAAATGGTCCTTCAGGATGCTCAGACAAGATTGTTCTTCAAGGCTCAAAGCTTGATCCAGGCTGAAATCAGGTACTATATCCCAAAGGCGGAAGATCTAGCATACCCGGATATACTCGTAGGTTAGACACCTTATTCCACTGGATTACACAACGCTCACGAGTTACTGTAGCTGTAAGAAAGCCTACTTCTCAGTTTGAGATCAGGGAAAAGGAAAGTGTTAGTCGGCTGTTCCAACTATCCTCCTTGGATAAGCAAGAGACGTGGTATCCAACCTTGCAAAAAACTGTTTGGGTGCTATCCCAGCTACATGATTACGTCAAGGTAGTGTTTGCGATACTGATACTCTTTGATTCATGTGGTTCACGCACATTGACAGCCTGCGATATTTGAAGACATTGCTCAGGAAGCTGTTAGTTTGTGCCGACAGTCGCTCGTATCATCGAGTGCCATTATAGGGCAACGTAACGCCCCTGCAAGCACGCTCGATGGAGAACTTTTCCTCGTTCGACACCTCTTAATCCTGAAAGAAGTCACGAATAACCTGGACTTGGCTGGGAGAGAAACGCAACGACAAGCAAGTCAGGGTGGCATGTCTGGTAATGATCAACCTGGTCGTTTTCTCGAAACCTTGGTGACGTTGGACATGAACAGATACATTGGCATCCATTTTCAACAGGACGACAGCGTTGCTTCCCGACGCACTTTTTGCTTCCCTCGGCATGCAACGGGGATACGACAGCATAACGGACGCCAGACACGTAAGTTGCAACATCCGGATCGAAATGCCATCTTACATCCCTCAGGAAATCGACCAAGACCTCAAACGTGCCTGTCAAGCGCTCATATCGTTCTGTGCCAAGGGTCTGTGCGAACCCCTACAAGAATGGGTGGACCGTGTGAGGGCCTTTAACAGCTCCCGTATGGTTACCTCGCAGCCAAATCTACCTGAATCGGTTCCGTTGCTCACCGAACAAGATTGGGCGTGCCAATCCGCAGCAGAAGAGTTGCATGCCAAATTTGTTGAATCATGCGAACGTGATCTCAGGGCGGCCGTGACGAAACTCCGGTTATACCTAGAGGATAACAGAACTGTGTCGGTGTTGCTCGCGCATGTGAAGGATGCGGTCGTAGATGGGTATACGGGATATCGGGAGATTGTGTGGAACATGTATGCGGGAGCGCTGAGAGGGATTGTGTATTCCGAGGAGAGACTGAGGGAGAGACTGGGTGTTATTTGTGATGAATGACGATTTTTGGGGTATTGATGGTACAGAGCATATGCTCGGGGCTAACTTATGTTCAATCACACGAGCTCCAACACGCACGGTCATCAAAATGATAGGAACCAATGTACCAGGACTCATGATCCTAAAGTACCCCTTCGTTAGTGCCTTTGTTGAAGAAGGTTGCACTGCTGTCCGTCAGTCGGTATTGCAACGCAGCCGAACGGCTGATGAGAGGATATGAAGGTTCCATCTCCACAGGACCTAGGTGCAGACACACCTGTATAGCATTAGGATTCTTCGAAGAGATCAGGGTTTGAAATGTGCTGACTTACCTCGCCGCTCACGGCACCACTGCGGCCACTTGATAGAGGCCTGATCTCTACATGATAAGAGCAGAGTTGCAAAAGATGTCGGAAAAGAGGATCGGGTTCTGATCGATTGAGGACATGGTGTCGTATCAAAAAGGTTGCACCCTCCTAGCAGATAAATTCCTCTTGATTGGCATGTTTGAGACTATAAAACATGTCTTACCTTTAGACACAATCCTCGTAGCGCACGACAAAGTCGTAACAAGTCCAGAACGGTATATCCAAGCCATTCGAGGGTCGCTGAATCATCCAAGATGACGAGACTTTTTCCATGGTCATGTTGTCCACTTCGCAGCTCCGTGGAGACCAGGTCGAATATCCGCTTCAACCTCGAGTCTCTGGAGCGCGTGTCAGGTACATCAGACTCTTCCGACGCTTCGAGGTGCGAGTAGACATCAATAAACTTGAACCTCGTGTTTTGGGAGATGTTAAGCCCCTTTTACGACGTCCTAAGTATGTCGTCAAGTAGATGCTACTCAATACGCACAGACTTGGACGCGGCTGATTTTAGGCGTTCCATGTCCTCCGAGACGGAAAGTAAGAGACATCGGGATCGCTTTGAATCTTTTAGGCATAGATTCAGAAACCTGTGTATCAGAAAATCAGCAGGTGCGTGCAGCTCATCGGTGATTAGTATGAGCCCGACATGAAAGGCGAGATCTGGAGGAGGAAATGACTGCATCTAATCAATGCCGGTCTTTCCAAACCGGGTTTTCTAGAGGCTTTTGGACAACATGCGCAAACAACGCTTTCGAGAGCGAAAGCCAAGTCACTACGGATCTGGTGTTCCCGAATCTTTCGAGTTGGGTCGTGCTATGGCCGAGGAATCGTTTGAAACACTTTTCGGGTCTTGTATGCTCGAGGTTCTTACTCCAGATACATCCATATCGTTCCCGGACGACGTCGATGCTGACGACTGGCTCGCACGCGTGAAACAGCCTCATGCCGAGAGAAAACAGGCTTTCTTTGGTGAGGTACATCGTATACTCTTCGCTTGCACCCCACCGAAGCTCACCGGTATCTAGACGAGCAGTTGAATCTGCTCCTGGTGATGCACATCAAGCACCCATCTCTCAATCACTCGCATGATCCTCCGCGGTCTCTTGTCGATTTTATCAGTCATGTACAAGTGTCGCTAGAAGCGACTTATATATCTCAAACGCCAAACCACGATACACCGGACACTGCTACTCTCATCCCTCCTCGTACGTCATCCGCGCTCAAGGGCCGCCCACCTGCGCTTCATCCATCGATATTTCCACCCAACACCCCGAATCCAGTCCCGTCAACCGCAGAGAGCGACCGGAAATATGTGCACTCTGAAGGTACCTTGCTCTTTTCTAGTATCTGGGGAGCGAAAAGGTCGTCAGAAACTTCAAAGGAAAGGTTCGCGCTGTTATTTTCCGAGACCCAGGCAAGCTGGATTGCTGTCTACGAACTGTCCCTCATCGTGTGTGAGTAAGTTCATGATATCCTTGTGGTTGATGCGGTCATGTTGACATTCCTAGCCTATCTGCGCCTTTCTTTTTCCGATCCTTTGCTTTGCCTGACCGCGTCTGCTACGTTGCGAGATAAGGCGCTCTCAGTGTCCCAGTCAACCCACCCTCTCGTTGCGTACCTGGTCAAAACGGGTATGATTTCTTATCTGGAATCGGGAGCCGTGACAGTTGGTGAAGAGGGTGATGAAGACGAAGAAACCAAAGACACCGGCTTCGAGGAAATAAATTTGCTCGAAGGCCTCACACTGGGTGCGTCTATGCGCCACGATCTGGCAGTATGTGATCATCTAATTTGTTTCACAGTAGGTTCCAGTATGTCATCGGACCACGAGTCGCTCTATCTCCCTTCCTCTCGACTAGGAAATGCTACTCGTCGACGATTCTTTTCGCTCCCTGCGGTAGCTGCACCGGTTCGGACACCCCCTTCAGCCTCTAAGCAGGCTCCACATCATATCCTGCGAAAGTCTTACCGCAAAATTCTGCAGACGGTCTCTGGGTTTCGTGTCCGAATGCGTACTGTGTTTATTCCTCATGTCTTACTTCCAAAAGACTTCTCTTCTTCCGAGCGCGATCCAGACGCTTACGATGACTTTGAAAATGGAAACGAAGAGCGAGAGGCGGGAAACAGCGAACGCACTGTGGTTCTTTGCGTCGAAGTCGAGAACACTGGAGAATCAGGACCAACCACAGGTTTCTCGCTCGAACGTTTAGACGTCAAGATTGGCGGAGACGGTGCGACTACAAGATTGATCGGATGGGGAGAGGGTGCTTTCAACTCGGATGTCGAGAATCATGTCTTCCCTCTCCTCATAGGTTCAATGGAGCAATACAACCTCCTTTACGTCGTATCATTCTGGAACACACCAAATGATCAAGAAAACCTCTTGTTGACGGGCCAGGGTACCCACGCCGACGGCGAACTACAAAGAGCGGTGACGATCACTGTCCATGGTAGGCCGTATCTCGCGAGTGGATTTCAAGATGAGAACAACGACCTCTCCTACCCGACTCACATCTTTTCGTCTCGGTGGAACTGTATTCTCGATCTATCATCCCGGCCTCGCGAAGAGCCTTTAGATGAAACCTCTCTTGTAGTAGGACGCAGCGCTCTCCCTGAGCCTGCATCGCCATTTCCAGGCCGTACCGCTTTATCATCCCTCCTCTCCTCCACACCCACAAAATCTGCTCCTCAAGCAATCGCAGGAAAACGGCACACGGTCCCCGGTAACATGACTCCCATGCGTGCCATCAACCCCTCTACCAACCTCCGTCTCTCTCTACCGCATCGCGAGTACCCTCAAGGCCCTCCAGGGTCCGCTGTGCCACCTGCTACAGCGATGGGTTTCACCCCACCTTCTGTGGCACTTCAGGCATTTAATCGACCGGCTTCGACTACCTTTGGACTGTCGGGCGCAGGAAGCGGGTTCAGCGGCAACTCCTCACAGCCCGAGACGTTCATCACACCGCCTACCCCCGCCTACCCCGCAACAGCCAATACACCCCATATCCAAGCATTGGGCGGTCATCAAGCCTATTCCGGGCCGAGCGTCGAAATCAAGCGCGAAAGAGGGACAGGCACGATAACTGGGGTGCCACAGACCCCGCTCCCGACCGTCCTGAATGCTCAGTTTGATCATCGATTGCAAGAGCCTCTCCCGGGGCCCTCGGGAGAGCCCGTCGTCGTCTCCGTGGGCCTTTTACCTGCTGAATCTGGTGACCAATATACGTTTGGACAGAGAAAGATATATCCATCAGATCAGTTCACGTTGGATATTTTCGTCTACAACCAGAGTTCGTGGACCAGACGGTTTGAAGTCGGGTATCCGAGTGTGGATAAACGACAGCGGAAAGTAGATGAGAGCAAGGTCACGTCCAAGGGAAAAGACACCCTGGAGGATCACAAAGTTTCAATCGCTCCTTCTGGTATTTTGCCCTTGCAAAATCGAGTCAGGGTCGGGTCAGTCAGGAAAACGGTCTTCTATTCATTTCTCTCTGATGATTGTTTACAGTCCACTCAAGCCATCCACCTGTCAATCGGTCCGTATGGACTTTCTTGCAATTTCTCCTGGCGTGCATTCTGTCGATATCCTCATACTCACAGATATTGAGACTGGGTACATGGTTAACTTAAGGTAAGCAGAAGTGATGGCTTGTTTTCCACTATAATTACGACTGATTCGGTATCAGATCCGTGATGGACATCGTCGTTCATGAACGCATAATAGAGGATAAAGAGGTCGAGGCATCATAGCTGGTACTTTACGTACCTGAGACATGTACTACAAATCTGGTGGACAGTAATAAGATTGAGAAAAACGAGGGTTGCGAACGAACTAATGTGAATGTACAAGAAAAACCAAGCCTGGAATCTGACAAGGACACCTTGTGGTACATGATATAGGACCTGTGCTTGCGAAGAAATAGTAGACTGGATAGGGACCCAAATGGGGCGGGGTGGAAGAAAGGCGGTGATAACTTGGCAGTCGAAATAGGAATGATTATAGCCACTGGGCTCTATCCCAGCCTGGGTCCTGCAAAAACGCACAAAGCACTTTGCTACCAGTCTAGGCACAAGGAACGGGAACGTGAGAGCTGTTCAGCACAGAGTAGGGTCGAAAATACGGCACCTGCAAAAGAGGGTGGCCAGCAACAATGCTAAGGAACCGTTCAAGCCCTTCCCTCCGGGCTTCAATAACTTCATCAGAGAATCTGTTGGTGAACACTTTTCCAGGAAGCGGAGGAATATTGACGCGCGTAGACTCCCGTTCGAGGATATCACGAAAAGCCTCAAAATCAGAGTAACGGCGTCTCACGAGGGAGTGGCGTAATTTGAAAGCAGGTATGTTGGTCTAAAGTCATTCATACGAGTTCAAGAGGTCAGACAAACCGACAACCGAACAACGTACTTTGCACACGACTTCGTAGTCGGTAAACATCTTCCGACCAAATCCTGGAACGACACCCGGGTTTGAATGGGGGCGACCATGGGTGAAAAAAAAAGAACAGCTGCGTACCGTGAGTTTGAGGATTCCGAACCTCAATTTCCAGAAAACTCTCTGGAACGCTGTACATCTCTTCGATCTGCAAAACGCTTGCTCGGGTTCATTCAGGGAGGACAGGGAAGGGATCGGGGGGTACACACGGTCTGCTCACGTGCCCCGAGACGGGGCTCATCGAACGCGGTGCTTCGAGCAAAGGGCGACACCGTAGCCATTGGTCGTTGTGAGTGAAGAAAAAGAACAAGATAGTAGCGCTCGCAACAAACACAGCAATTACTATATCGCCCCAAATGTCACCTATCACACTTGCGTCACCGTCACGCCTATCATTTAGGCCCTGGCTTGAATAGTTCTACTTGGAAAGAATGCGAACGATATTTCGTGTTCGACACATATTCACTCCGGCGCTTTCGCTCTACGGTCCGTGTAAAGCCTGGCGAAACACCGGTACCCCTCCGCTGTCACAAGACTCACTACGGCACCCGACATGCATATCTCACTGCAACGTGAACGTGCTGACAGAGGTTGGATTTTCAATACGGGCGCCGTACTTCAATCATATGAGTATGGACGAACATAGCACCGAGTAGTACCGTATAACAATCACTCAGTGTTCACCAAAGATGAGCTTGAGGTTTTCCAAGCTCTCGGGATCTGCTTTCTCTGACTTGTTCTTTCCTCGAAAGGCTTCCTTGACAATGGCAGTCTTGCGCCGCTGGATCTCTAGGATATTTCCCTCGATAGTGTTTTCAATCTGCGTGAATATCAATACTAGAACTTGTGACTATGCACAATGGGATACTCTTACGATAAAATGCTTGACATGGACCGTCTTCTCTTGGCCAATGCGGTGAACACGGTCAATTGCTGTGTAGGGCGTTACAGCGTGTAGGCATGCCGATTCAACTGAAGAATATACCTTGGTTCTCGATCGCCGCATTCCACCAACAATCCATCTAGGGCTGGAGTTAGATTTTTGGGGTAGAAATAGTTCGAGGATATACCATGAATACATGATTAGCGCAGGTAAGCTGTTCGTATAATGAGAACACTTTATCACTAGAGAACGATCCCCTTACATTTAGGCCAACCCCACCAGCCTTCAAGCTAACAATCAACACTTTGGGCTTGCGCTCATTTTGCTTGAATTCGACTATCGCTGCGCTACGCTTTCTCATGTCCATTGAACCATCAAAGCGATACCAAGCGAAATGTTCGCGGTCAAGAGCTATTGATATGAGCGAGAGGAACGATGTGAATTGCGAGAAAACGATTGCGCGAAAGTATGGATCTTGATCTCGCAGTCGACCTAACGAAAAATGTAACCACCACCTGCCGTCAAGTGACCAAGAGATGACTCACGCAAGTTTTGAATCAAAGCATCGAGTTTTGTAGAGGAGCGGAAGTCGTTGCGACGTAGCTCAACCGCTGGTTCACTCGCTGGCCCGGTATCCTTATCGTCTTCTGAAACAAATACAGTTTTCGCTTCATCTTCGTTTTTAGGTCTCAAAACCTCTATCAACTCGGTTTCTTTGATGGGACCCCGAGAACAGCAAGGGCAGCATCCCTCTTCATTTCGTTCGGCACAAGCCCCCAAATAAGAGATAATGCAATCCTTGCAACTAACAACGACATCAATTGCCAGCGAAACGGGAAGAAAATTCTCCTTACCCCTGATGCAGACATTGGGGAATGATGACTGCAGTCTCCATCATATCAAGACAGATAGGGCATTCATCCGTTTCGGGTGTCGCAAGGTTGGCAATTACATTCTTCGCGAAGGACATATTTAAAGCGTCAGAGGTTTGACTTTCACCAACACGATGCATTAGAGCGTCGATTTCGATGCATTTTGAGCGCGTCGGAGGCTCATCCGCCTTGTCTTTGGGGTCGACGACAAGATCTGGGTGCAGCACAGCACGCCGCAAGCTGGGTACTAAATTGTTAGCTTTAAGAAAGCGGACCATCTAGAGTACGGACCGCATTAGCATGGCAAGAATGTGGGTATAGTTCTTGCCAACTAATCCTTTGGCATTAAGTTGATCAAAGTTTCGTTTGGCGGTAATATAGATGGAGTCGTAAATCTTCTGCTCTGCGACAGAGAAGTGAAGACTTTCGATGACATCTTCCTTCGGAGGCAATTCTACGATCCGTTTCCCATCACTGTCTCGCATATTCTTCTCTCTGCGAAGTAAAACACTTTCAAGAATGACTTGTACTATCTCAATCGCTTTCGGGTCGCGAGCGAGAAACGGTAATGTGATAAACCTTGAAAGAGATGTCAATTGTAATTAAATGCTATCAAAGATGCGTGCATACGAGCGGAAAAAGGTGTAAGATGACCAGGGATCGTAATCCAGAAATTTCCTGCGCTGCAAGTGAGCACGAAAATGTGACAAAAACGGTTTCCCTCACAACAGGGAGTGAAGGTCCTCGAGTTTGTTTACAATCGGTGTTCCAGTCACCCCCCACTTCCGCCTTGCCCGAAGTGCGTAGACAGCCCGGGCAGTTTTACTTGTTCTTGATTTACAATGGTGTGCCTCGTCCAGGATGACCCTCATCCATTCAACTGTCGTAGTGAATCAGTAACCAAGTAAGGCAGAGGATTAAGCATTACCTTGGTACACCGATGATTGACCATTTGACTTTTCAAACTTAGAATGCTCAGAAGCCAAGACGCCGTAAGAGGTAATGACAATGGGTATACCCCCGTCACTATCTCCTTCAGACTCGAAGCCGTCCAGATCTAGCCTATTTTGTCCGTGCCAAACAACGATTCGCACGCTACCAGAAACACTGGAACGCTCCAGCTCGTCAGCCCACTGCGAAAGGAGAGATGTCGGGGCAACGACGAGGGTCGCCGAAGGGCCATTCGTCGATCTCTTCGTTTCATTAGGAGGGATAGCTCGGAATGCGGTATCCAGTCTTAACTGACGGCCACGAGTAGGTCCCTTTCCGTCGTCATCAATAGGCTCCGGTCCTTTGTTGGTATGGATCAAGGCTGAAAGCATGATCGTCTTTCCCATTCCCACTGTAAACAAGATGAACATAGAACGCATGGTTTTCCTCGGTGCTTACTTTCTGTTGAGACAAGGTATCTCGAAGATCAGTCTCTATTCTGGAGGTCGGTAACGCTTACCATCTCTACGACGCTTCGTAAGTTTGATACCGAGATTAATGTAGAAAACTTACGCCAAAATTCCACCCCTGAATTTGCGCTCAGCCTTAGGGAAGTCCAGGCTGAGCTCACCAGAGAAAGGGTTGAAATAAAACGGTTTGTCGTCTTCCGTTAGATCAATCAATCCATTACACGGTGCAGGGGGGGACAAATATCTGGTGATGGCCGTGATACGTTGCCCAAGAAGACACTCAAGACTCACTCGCTCCATAGAGGATCCATGGATGTTGATTCTCTCGCAGAGACTTCACCTGACTCCATAGAATGCATCCACCTACTTAATGGTGAGCAAACAACTTGCCTAGGCGAGAGTTCACCAACGTGAGTGCTTGTTTCTGATACCCCCTCAACGTGAGAGTAAATGTCGGTGAAGGATCCATCTCTGCCATGGTCTGATCGTGTAGCTGGGCCCTGTAAATATCATATTGGGTGAGATGGTGCCGTGCACGAAGATATGACCCAATTACCTTCGGTAAATTAGGTCCAATTGATTGTCAGACAACTCTTCGCCTTCTTCAACCTCGATTTCCTCTCCGTCACCTATAATTTCGGTTTTCGTTTTCCCAGACGGTTTTTTCCGTTCATCAACATCAGGAATTTGCTCATTACTTAACGCTCGCGCACCAGTGCGCGGTCGAAGGTTGACAGCATCGAACAAGGCCAGAAGCGCGGATTTTCGTTCACGGAGATATTGTTCTTCTTCAGTCTCCTTCCCTTGTCCGAACATCACTTTTGACTGTGTGGAAGCGTCCGATGAATTGGCGGGCTTGAACGCTGAAGCGGAAATATAGACAGAGAGGGAGACAATCATGTCTGCACCTGCGTAAAGAATGGGCGGGCAATCCAACATTGTACTGCCTCTGAAGCCGATCAAACCTGGGTGAATACATCAATATGGACATGAAAAATCGATTGACGGTGCATAATTACCCATGTCTAACAACCTTGATACCCATTCTGCGATATCTCGTGGCAGTCGACCGAATTCTTTTAACAAAGTTACGCATGCTATCATCATCCAACGATGTACCTACCGAACCCCTCTTTGTTTGTAAGTCGAACAATGGTATCTGTCTTTCGTTTCACATTTTTGACCGGCTTCGATTTTACCATTGCCTTGAGCGTGAGTTGTTTCTTCTTTCCTTTGACCGAAGGTGCGGTACTGGTGTCTTCGGGACTGTCCCTCTCAATTCTGACCTCCTCCCCTGGTTTGATATATCCTTGTCCCTTGACCGTACTCCAAGCGTTGGGGACTAAGAAAGTACCCAGGTATGCATCGTCTGACTTGACGGTACGTTTAGGCAGTGAAGACAATGAAAGGCGCCTCTTTTTGGTCGGAGGTGGGGATGACCGAGCAGCGGTCTGAGGAATCGGAGAAGAGTCCCTGGGGTCCATAGAGGACCAGCTGCTGATGCTGGATGCGCGTGGAGCCTCTTCAACAGAGGGTAGCTCGAGGTCGCTTCCAGAGTCGTCGATTACTAGTATATCCGTTGGTAGGGGAGCCATGCGTGTCAAGCTTTTTCGTGGAAGGTCGAAAGTTGGAATATTCTCCTCGTCGCTATCCGGAAAAAATAGTCGTTTTTCACGAACTCGTTGAGATGCAAGCGAAGCAGCTTCCGGCTGGATATATATTGGAAGGTCGACATTAACAGCGACACCTTCCGAATGCTGGACATTTTCTACAGATAGAATAGGTGCGTCCAAATCATCTGGATCTGTGAAAAATAGTGGACTGTCACCCATGGTTAAACGTTAAAAGGTCAGAGTCGCGTACGCGTCGCTGATGATTACGACCCGCGTTATTTTGGTTTGTTGAAGTTCCAGCGTAATATGTACAAACAACTCTGGCGGCCCAATATTAATATTATCCGTCACCTTCGGGCGTGCGATAGAGGATTGAATACAATGTTTTGTTTCATAAGTAGGCCAGTTATCATGGCATTTCCCGCTACTGAAGTGACAAGTTCATTTTCCCAACCATACAGCCATTTGCATTGAGAACAATCTGAACTAGTAGTAGTAAGGACGACAAGGATGCATCGGAACGGGCACCGACGTGTCGTCGAGTTCCTCACCCCACGTCAATCCTTGGGCCCTATCTGTCAACAAGGACATATAAATTTGAAGCTAAATAGGATACAGCAAGTCCACCATGGCAACATCATGTTTCATAGTGATGACATTCCCTCCTTTGACACCGATTGGCCTCCTGAACCCGAGGCCAAGATCTGGATTCACAAAGAAAGGATATTTCACCTTGTTGGCCTCGCCTGCCCAGTCAAAGTCAATGAGACGAACAGATAATATATCTCCATGAATGAGGTCACCCTGACGTATCACAAGAACATTCTGAGGTCGAATGTCCCCATACACAAATCCATGTTGATGGAGGGTCGACACATGCTCCTTGACCTTGGCACGAACCATGTTCTGCTGATCTTTGTTGACAGTCTCGACACTCAATACCCAGTCCGATTTCTCAAATAACTCCATCACGACAACGGACCAGCAACAGGATAGTACATCGTGGCCAAGCAACATAGAAGCTCCATGTAGCTGCAAACAAAAGATGAGCAGCCTTCGAGTATCTTCGGACAAATTTAACGAGAATCCGCCTCCCGTCGTCAATGTGTTGGCAGATGTGGAAAAGGTCTCCGGAATCCATCCGGGAACAGAACTTGTATTGATGAAGAGTTAATGGCATGATAGGTGAACTGTACTGCGTGATCCACGCGAAGCGGATGTCCTTGAATGCATCCGGCATGATGTCTGTGTAATATTGCTTCAAGGCAGTAGCGGCATTTTTCAGTGCTCCGAACATTTTCGCGTAGCGGGTCCCTGAGTAGATATCTTCAACTCCAATTGGTGATGGAACAGCGGGAAGGTGGGTCCCAGAACACTCACGTCGAACTCCTCTGTAAGCATGAATCCTGCGAATCCAATAACGGGTTCTACATACCGGGTCAGAGGAGCTGAGGCTAGAAGATAGGAAAGCGCGACATACCATTGTAAAAGATGTGAATGCACGGTAGGGGGCGCATGTCGCCGGGGTTCGTTCGCAGCCATGTTTGCATAGCAGCCATGTGGTACGCAGCCGCCTGGAGATACGGGTCCCCCTCAGAAGAGCCGAAGTCATTCCCCTGACTCACGATGTACGGGAAGGCACCGACATGTGCGTCTCCATCAGTCGTGAAGTCGGTCTCTTCGATTTTTCATTCCATAGATCTATGCCATACTCTCTTATACACGCCCGAAACTGTGCCCTCCGATTGTCTTCATCTGAAAGAACTGGCACATGCAACTGGACAGCCTGATGATAAAGTCGAGGTCATCATCAGTCGGTTCGTAGGTTTCGCAATCGGAAACAAAGGCGGCGAAAATGGGATGCGCGAGGGCGAGTGGGAAAGGGCCCTGTATTGAGAATGGCATACCACAGCGGATAAGTGGTTTGTTCTGCTTTCGGTAGCGTTCCTCGAAATTATCGGGCACTGTGATCAACGATGGAGTTAGCATCGGGGACTGTGCAAAGTCACGTCGAATGCGTTTGTTGAGCGGCAGAATCTACGGGAAGTTGACGTTTTTTGCTTGCGGCGGCGTCGTTTGATTGAGAATATTCGGCGACTCGCTCGACGACTATGCACGGCTGCTGAGAGAATAAGACGTCATCGAAGACCTTCTCCACCCATTTGTTATGTGCAAGGAGCTGACCCGATCCAGGAGGACCAAGAGCCTCTTGGTCTGAGTCCACTGGAATCTTGTAGACGTTGAAAGAACCAAGGTGTGAACCAGTGAAGTAATTGTATACAGCCAGAATCGTCACTTTTGAGGTTGTCGATATGAGCAATCATTGGTACTTCGACTTGAATCAAAACCTCATCCCTTCGAATCTAATACTCGAATAACAATGTCAAGCTATCTATAAATGAAAAGCATGACCATCATTAGCATCAATGCTGAAATTATATGGATACTTACCAAGAATAGGATAAAGATGATCCTGCTTCGGAGGTGATGCAGAGATAGTAGACAATTTTTGTGCATTCGATAGAGGTGTTAAACAAGAGATGCTGAGGCCAACAAGAATATCTGCAGTGCATTGGGGGTCATCAGGGGGTACTGAATGATTGTCTGGAACCTTGTAAATCTGAGTCTCCAGGACAAATTCAAGGGCATGAAATGAATTCAGCCCAGAATGGAGAATGGCTGTTTTCAGGCCATATATGTCTGTATCAGATCACACTTTGATGTGGTGATCATATACATTCAAGCTTGGATGGTGCAACCAAAACCACAAGGTGAAGGACATTGTTGTTAAGAGAAACATGTTGTTCTATATCCCAACAGATTCAGCAAAAGTCAAAGGGGGTTAGGGGGTTGTGGAGGAGATGCCAGTCAGACTTGGTGCAAACCTCAACCTTGCATAGGACAATATCCTTCTTCTGCTAAAAGGCTGCTGTGATCGGATCTGTGGGTCTCCCTACTATGCTGTTGACAATATCCCACATGTCCTTCCTTTCTAGGACAGTGGCTATGCAAGTCTTCCAGGTGAGCCAGATGCTGTCCCAGAGTTTCTTGATCTTGGGGGCCGAGCCTCCCAAGTCGGTGGTGGATACAGAAGTGAACAACAGGTTGAGGGGCAGGGGATCAGGTGGTGTGGGTGGATTTGGATTGGAGCAGGATTAGGGGATGAAGGCTGATTAGGGGTAGAGCCAGTGTTGCTGGACAATGTCAGCATTGAGCAGTACAATGGATTTATCAAGGGGCCGATTGTTAACGCTGGGCATCGGAATGTAGCACAGCGAACACTCAAAATAGTTCAAAGACTTGTTGTGGGCGAAGCAAAGAGAATAAAGGTCTCACTACCCAATGCGCACACTTGGGACTTGTGGATGTGCTAAGTAACAACACTGGATTGCGTAGAACTAGCTGAGGAATACAGGCGGAGCCAAGTAACTACTTATACGTTCTAGGATACTGTGTAATCCTGTGTGCGCAGTGAGGGCCATGTTGCTGCATACTGTGTAAGGCAAGGTGCGCAGTATTGAGGCTATGTGGAATGAATAAGGATCACGAGTCATCACATAAGGAGAGTGATGATGAGGAGTAGTTGGTCCATTATGTAATAAAATATGGTTCTGAAGGATTCCGAAGGAATTCCTGTGGTTCTGGTTGAAGGCGAAGAAGTCAGGTTCCGAAATGTAATAGAACGTGGTTCCAAAGGGTTCCAAAGGAATCCTTGTGGTTCCGGTTGAAGATGAAAGGATGAGACAATAAGGTGAAGTGAAGTGTGGTTCCGATAGGTTCCGGTTTGGAACCAGAGGAACTAATTAGGAAAAGAAGATACAGAGTGTCTCGCAAAAACGTGAGGAGAAATGATGAGTCCATAAACATAAGGAAAAGATGGGTCATAAGGAAAAACTGTAATATTACCCTCTTCATAGTGTTGAAGCACTTGCTCAACGATCTGGCCCCTCAGTATCTCCCTCATTGACCTCATAGTTGGTGAAGTCGAGGTCGCCATTGAGAAAGCCATCATCACGGTTGAGCCTGTTGTAAACTGGGCAATTGGCACGAATGTGCCCATATTCATCACATTCCCCACACCACCTTCGTGGACATTTGGCCTGGACATGTCCTGGGGCGTGTTTGTGACATCAGGGACAGGTATATTTTCCACAAAAGACGTGGAGATGGTCTGGTTTTCCGCATTGGTGACAGCGGAGTTATTTCTTGGGGGGATGTTCAGGGACATGGGAGGTATCGATGTTGATGGGGTCTCATGAGAGCCCCTTCAGTCAATAATACTGACAACTGCAACCAGCCGAGGTTGCAAATAGGCCACAAGACATGGCGAGCCAATGGTTGGCCGAGCTATAGCAAACATCCAAAGAAAATAGATGGGCCGACAAATATTGTAGCATGGGGTAGTAAATGTACTGATGTAGTGAAATATGAAACATAGAAGGAAATACATACAGATGGACAGATTCCGAATTCCATGGATAGGCTGATAGAGGATATCGCTGGGATGTACCGATGGACCAACAACAGTGATGACCAATGCCATGCCAGTGGATAAATTGACCTGGCATAGTACATACAGAGATTTACCGATGGGCCAATGTGACATAGTACTAATGCCATGGATGGGCCGACTCAGCATCACATGAGGTATTATCAATGGGCCCAGTGAACTGATCGCCGATGCCATGAATGGGCCGACCTGGAATAGCACCACAATATACTGATAGGCTGAGGGATGATCGATGCGATTGGCATGGATGGGCTGATATAACATAATACCGAGATTGACCGATGCCATGAATGGGCCAATTCAGCATCACACCGGACATGATTGATGGGCCCAGGGAACTGATCACCGATGCCATCCTTGGTCCAACTGTGGATAGCACCATGATATACTGATGGCCGAGGGATGATCAATGCAATTGGCATCAACGGGTCATATTGGATCAGTATATTGAAGGTAATACATGTAGTACAAAGGCTAATGAGAAGTCTGCATATCTAGGCCGAACCAGTTATAATGGCTGATGTGACCTAAATACTGCTGGGGAAATGACATTGCCGGCCATATAGGATTGGTATATTGCCTACTGTGACAGAAGAATCGGTATATTAAGGATCGTGCAAGTGGCAGATACTGTTAGCTAATAGTATAAATATCTCAGCGGAAAAAGTGATACTTGCTGATGTGAACTAAACACTGCTAAGGAAATCGCATCGCCAGCCATATTGAGTCGGTAAATTGCTTATGGTGGCCGGAGAATCAGCATAATGAGTGTGCCACAAGTGGTACATATGGTTAGTTAGTGGTAGACATATCTGGGCGAAACCAGGGATAATGGCCAATTTGAACTAAATACCACCAAGGACATAGCATCCCTGGTCATATAGGGTCGGTATATTGCTTATGGTGGATGGAGTATTGGGATATTGAGTACACTACATGTGGTACATTTTCTCAGCTAGTGGTATACCTATCTAGGTGAAATTGGAGGTAACATCCCATGTAAACTAAATACTGCCGATGAAATGGCATCACCAGCCATATGGGGAGGGTAAATTGGCCATGGTTGCCAGAGTATCGGTAAATTGAGTGCACTACACATGGTTCAAATCGTTAACTAGTAGTATATATATTTAGGCGAAAATGGTGAAAATGGCCTATGTGAACTAAAGACTGCCGAGGAAATGGCATTTCCGGCTATACTGTATAAGGTTGGTATATTGTGTATGGTGACTGGAGAATTGGTATATTAAAGGCTATGCATGTGGTAGATATAATTCATTAATAGTATACATATCTGGGTGAAACAAGAATAGCAGGAATGATCATTTTCATGGTTACTACAAATGTCATATGTATCAGATTTAACACATTATGTTCCAATCGGTATCAGATCAATCATTTGAATATGGTACTCCAACTCACCTCCTTGGTTTCTCAATACATGGTTAAGCGGTTCCGTGAATCCACACACATCGCAAATCACACTGTACCAATCGTATCACCGATAGAGATGTCAGTGACCTTGGTGGAAGACGCTGATCATATTGTGAGCTATATGATGAAGGTGTACCTAAATCCTAGTATGTACCGCACCATTTCATGAAATTTATCTCATTGCATTTAGAAACAGTGAACATCTCTGCAACCAAGATACTCAGTGCATTGAAAGATAACGACACCGGAAAAGATGAAGACCGTGAAAAAGAATTGTTAGAGATATTTCCACCAGGAGATGAAGAATACATCAATAGACCAGCATTGATAATGGATCAGGAGGGAATAATTTTAGCATGGTACTTACCAGGAGTTCTGAACGAATGCTGGCAGGTATGTATACTATGTGCTGAATCACCAATGATAACATTTACATTGGACTCAGAGTACAGGCAGCAATGATGGGTGCAATAGAGCCACTTTCAGCACCCCTGGAAAGGAGTTATGGAATGACAATGGCATGGAGAAGCGATCGACACTTGTTCAATTGTAATGAAGGATTGATGACGGGGTGCCTGAACATGTCACTGGCATGGTTTCAAATGGGTCACGGCGGTGGGAACCAGTTACCGGAGGTGTCAGCCACATTGAAGAAGAGCAATGCTGATGGTGCTGTTAACGCTGGGCGTCGGAACGTAGCACAGCGAACACTCGAAGTAGTTCGAAGACTTGTTGTGGGCGAAGCAAAGAAGAAAGATGTCTCACTACCCAATGCGCACACTTGGGACTCGTGGATGTGCTAAGTAACAACGCTGGATTGCGTAGAACTAGCTGGGGAATACAGGCAAAGATAGATAACTACTTATACTAAACGTGATACTGCGTAATCCTATGTGCGCAGTAAGGCTATATGGCTGCGCACTGCGTAAGGCGATGTGCGCAGTACAGGCTATGTTTTAGATGGGTAAGGGAACACGAGTCATCATGTAAAGAGAATGATGACGAGGAGTGATGGTCCAAAATAGGAAAGGTGACTCAACAAGTAAGGGAAACGTGGTTCCAAAGGGTTCCGAAGAAATCCCTTGTGGTTCCGGTCGAAGACGAAGAGTTTAGATAGTGGTTCCGAAGGGTTCCGGTCGGAACCAGGAAGACTAGTGAGGGAACAAAGATAGGTGTCTGACAAAGACACGAGGGGAGACGATGAGTCCATACACATAGGGAAAAGAGTGGTCCTGAGGGAAAACCATAACAGGTGCTGAAGAGCAATGGTTGGAGAGGAACACCAATACCAATGCATTACTGGCTGGGGCGATGGCAATCATGCACCCAGGGATGTACCAGGCAGGACAGGCGATGATGCAGATTTTGCCGACCAAAGCCAATGCTCACAGAATTGAGGGGATACCAGAAGCGGTAGAGAAGTGGGAGAGTATTTTCACCACGGCCTCGATCATCATGAACCGGCAAACACCATACCATCGTGATTCACTTTTGTCAAAGGAGACAATGGACCTCTTGACAACATTCGGCACATATACCAGTGCATACATGTCAGTACCAACATTGGCGAAGTGGTTTGAATACTGACCAGGAACTGTTATGGCATTCTCCAGCTTCTTGCTATGGCATGGAGTAACTGAAGCTGTCAGTAATCATGGGTGTCTGGCTTTCTATTTTCGGGCAAATGTGATGACTTGGGTGAAGGTGCCGATGCTGACATTCATGAGGTATGAAGTCTTGGATGTGGTCGGACAAAGTTTGGACTCTTGCCGAGTGTACTTTATTAGATAACAAGGGAATCGCCAGTTTCCAGTATATATGTACAACTACACATTGAATCAAAGAATACCAGCATCAAATGACTGCTCCATGGCTTCCATCCTTTGATCCACAACAGCCATCTCTAGCTCCACATTGCAAAGCTCCTGCCGCAAACCATCCAGAACTTCAGAAAGGTTTTTCCGACATTCCTCCAGCACGGTTTGTGGGGCAGATTGAGGTAGATTATGCCGATTGGCATTAACATTGGCCTATCTGACTTAAGCACTAGTCGGAAAGATGGAATGAAGGCACCAACCTTGAGTACACGAGTTGCCGTGTTCCAGATAGTCTCCACAGTTTTGAGGGAATATTCCTTGGTGAGTGGACAACCACTGGTAAGCCACCAGGCATCTTCAAAGAGGTCGGTATTGAACATCGAGTCAGAGATGTCAGTGGACCATAGGAATGTCGGTAAAAGCTGTTGGACGACATCAACAGTTTTGCCACTTAGGCATTGCTCCAACAATGCCTTCACCATTGGTGGAATATTCAGAGTGAATTCCCAAAGTGTGCCGTGAACAACTAGTCGGTTCAATAATGCCTGACAAAATTGCATTCAATATTCAACGTATTTACCAATGAATACCATGATATGCATGTACATACCAATTCCAGCCACAAATCATCCCATGAACGATTGTTGGGAGTAGTATTGCCGATAAGAATGGTCACAGCAATCTTGATCTGGCAGCTGCAGTATTCGATGGTGAGGGCGATATTAGAGTAGCAATCAGTGAATTTTATGACAGAGTGGGATTGGGTTTCAGTAGTCATAGTGATGATGGTATGAGAAAAGAATGTGGAACCACAACAATGAAGCTGTCACTCAGTGGAGAATGTTCCCTTTTTGGTTATATTAGCGCATGTTGTGGTACTGGTATAAATGTTGAGCAATCGACATAAATTTTGAGCAATCGGCCATATTAAAGTACTATATCCATATGGCTCCAACATTCTCCAGCTGCTTCTGCTAACCTTGAATACAATGTCGCCTGTCATTTCCAATATGTTGCCGGTCCCCGCCGGCCATTGTCCATTGCAATTTCTGCCTGTCTTCAATGTTCTGCCACCGTTCTATGGAAAAATGTTTTAGTCCACATTGATTCACATCACAGGAGATCTATTTCCTCTGTACACCAATCTTAAAGAGCTTTCGCTTGCAACCAGTGTACTCAATAAACTGTAATACATGTCAGTTAGATAACTGAGTATATATTGCTGATTGACATACATTCCGACATCCAATTCTCCACCTCGGTGTCTCCAGAAATATTGGTGGACCAGAACCATGCAAGCATGAAGCTGCATTTGCTGTGTGCATTGGGATCAGCAACTGCTGACGTGACCTTCAGTTGGCTATTGAGTAATGGCTGAAACCGGCATAATATATTGTCACCGGCATCCAAATGAATGAGCCTTTGACAGGCTCGGCGATATATTGCTGCATGTCAGATGACTGTCTTCTGCACCCCGGTGACTTTTGCCCATGATTGAGTTGTTGTTGCCTGACTTCGGGCATGGCGAACATCCCTGCGTAATATAATTGCCTTGTCCACCAATACCAGACATAGCTCATACAGTGTATCATTTGCCTGACTGATCCTAATTTGTATCTCCTGCTGTATCAGAGACTTTTGATCGGCCGATGTTAATTTCTCTGGACCGATTATAGATGGTAGGGAAATCAACACATGTTCCGCCATTATAACCGGAGATCCATTGTCCGCTTGTGCATCAGCACCATCATCGCCAAAGAGTTCATCGGCATCAAGGTTATCAGTATCATCTTGATGCATTCCATCCATCATGTTGTTTTCGCCATCGGTATCTAGTAAGTCGCTGATGAAATCCATCACCGATGCATTGAATTTGGCAATGTCAGCTTCCAAACACTCTCTTTTGCAGACAAGAGTGACAAGCTGAGTATCGGTCAGCTTCGACCCTAACTCTTTCATCAGCATCAAGAGTGTAATTTGAGTTTCTTCAATATGCAGACCTTCCATAATCCAGGAGATTGATCCATGCATGCCGTGCCGAGTCCTGGATCTTGAGTTAAGCAGGTCCAATTCCATCACCTTCACTGTTGGTGCTGATTTACAGT
>JBBPLF010000163.1:0-51043 GCA_038089615.1 Aureoboletus auriporus
TATTCCCGATGCGTTGAGTCCCGAAGCGCCGACGGATGGAACTGTCTTTCTCAATGGTTCGTTCGTCAGTTGCAAATGAAATTGATATCATTCATGTTATTGCTGTTTCAGATGCTTACACGCGTGCTGCAATCCATGCACCAACGAGCAAGAATTGGTCGCTTTTCATGACGTCCCCCCCGTTCGCACCCACCGATGGCCCCGGTGAGTGATCCAGTGTTGCTCAAAAATAAGTAGTCGAAACAACTTGTTCGCAGCTAATGTGTATGGAGACCCAAGTGAGCCTCGTTCTTGCATTTTACTATACTAGAGTGGTTTACTCACGATCAATGATTCCTAGGCGTCGAGTGAGTACTCGCCATGATCAGCGTCATCAAATACTCAGAGAGCCAGACCGATGGCATTTTTGTCAGAGCTTGCAACGAACGCGACAGCGCACAACGTGAAGATCGTCGTATATTCCGGAAACGACGATTCAATTGTCCCTCATCTTGGTTCTCAAAGTAGGTTCTTCTTTTCAGAATTGCTTCAGTCTGCTGACCGCACATGCAGTTGCCATTCAAGTACGAACCTCGCACTTTTCGTACGTTTTTCATGTGTTCTAATATTTTATTGGTTAGAACACGACATTTGGTGGAATTCAGGGTTTCACTCGCAAGCCAGAGACACCGTGGTACAACGATGCAGGTAAACTAGGTGGCATCGTCCACCAAGAACGCGGTTGGACATATGTCCTCGTCGCTCATGCCGGTCACCTCCTTGCGTACAACAATCCCATCTCTGTGAGCGGCCGTGTTGCAATCTATCCAACCCTTTTTGACACACTATCGAGGCACTTACTCTCGCCCGAGAATTCGTCTTTGGTCATAATGAAACAGGACTGGTGACCAACACGGGCGTCGTTGAAGGTGAAGTGCCGTCCCTTGGGAATGAGATCATGACTGGTCAACCGGCAATCTATTACGGGCATGCCACGACCGCGTCTAGCTATTTCTTTCCGTCTGCCACCGTCGAAGCTTGGAATTCCTATATCGCGAGTCAAGCGAAGTCAACGGGGCAATAATATTTCTGAGAAGACAATGTGCGTGAAGGATCGGAATGTTTCTCTCTAGGGATCCGATGTTGACATTGTTGACAATGTTTTAATTTTAGTTTTGATCGTCTCTGGCATCATTCACAGTGACCTCTATTCCATGCAATAATACGTGTCGTTTCTGAATCTATGTACTGAAGTCAAGACAGGGCCTCCTTTATTATCTGCTGTGTTGTAATTCAGGGCGCAGCGTCCCATCTTTCAAATCTCTTCCTGAACCCCTTCTTTTCGCGACGAGCAGCAATCAACTGTCAAAGACAAGTCCACCCTGCTGATAACCCAGCGACATTGCGCTGCCTCCAAAGTCTTGACATTACCAAGCTATGGTGACGGTTCCGCTCCCTCCGCTGAATCCGACATAGACAGTCTGAATTGGATCACCATGACCACACCATGAAATTACCACTGATTGATATCAAGTTTGATCACGATACTTCGAAGCGTATAAAAGGTTCGAGACCCTTCTGTCCATCGTTATCCATCTCAGATACCATGACCTCCAACTTCACTCTTCTCAGCGATATTTTGCTGACTTCTGTGGTTTTGATCTCTTCATTGACACCCTACGGAGCTTAGATTCACTTTGCTCGACGGTGAGAGATGTTCAATACCTTCTGGGGTGGCGCCAGCTTGGATTAGAAGCCCATTCGTATCTTCTCTTGATTCACGATTATCAATGATCTCGCCCTTTTCCGATAGGAAACTTTCGACACCGTCCAAGGCACCTTTACCCTCCATGGTTACGAAGGACTCTCAGTGCGATAGCCAAGTTGTATTATGGCTTGGTATCGACGGTATCGCCTGTTACTTACAGATCGGCAACTTGGTCTATGACTCCCTAATTGAGAAAAGAATGCACTTCAGCGGTTCAAAATCGCTTACGCTCTCATTCATGAAAGTACTGCCTCCGAGTCCTACTGTCTGATTCGCCGTGGTGACATGGCATTACTCAACCTCAAACAATGTCAGGTACCCCAGAGACCACGGCTCGGGCGCACCACCTACTAAGCTAGACGATCATAATATAAGAATCATCAGACTAGCTATGATCGTAGCACAAAGGGAGAACAGGACGCTACCTAGAAGGCTAGAACAGAACAGCTCAGTGGCAACGTCAGGGATAAAAAGGAGCGAATGACAGAGAACGAATGACAATGCTCGGGAAATGGTAGCTAGGCAGTCCTACACTGCATAAATAGCCCTACTAAATCAAAACACGAGGTACCCAGGAAAGTATCGTGACCGAAAACTTGCTAATTTCTACAACCACTGGTCCGACCCGTTTAGATGTAAGTAATGGTGAGATAATCTCCACTGGTGGTGACAGAGTTATACACGCGGCCATCTTCTCCCTGGATTTTAAGAATGTCCGCGCCAGGGCTCGAGGGGTAGTAACGAGTGTCACTAAAGTTACTGCTGGCAACGGCATTGGTGAAGGTCACAGCGTCGAAGTTGGCCAAGGGGTAGCTATCAGAAGCTTGAGCGACCCAGGAAGCCTCCTGCTGTGCAAGAGGTGGTTCAGAGGTGAATGTATGGCTGATGGTCTGACCGGTGTTGGTGTTGGTGAGGATCGCTGTACCAGAGGTCGCAGAGTGAGCGATGACAGTGGCATTGACAATGTCACCACCAGTGATGGTCATTTTTGTGTTATCGAACGACTCAAGGTCATTGCCCCAAGAGCACCAGCCTGTTACGTGAACGCAAGATGAAAATCACTCCGGATCCAAGGTTATGTCTCATACCATTGTAGTCCAGCTCTCCAGTTTGTGGGGAAACAAAAGTCAGGACTCCAGCTTGTAAGCAACCCCCCAGACCACAGGTGACAGAGTCGATGCCAATCATTATTATAATTTGGCTATTGCGCTCGCTCCGCGGAAGCACGGGGACGTTAAGGGTGCCTTTGACAATATCGAAAGTTTCCTATTTGAAAGGGATGAGATTATAATCGTGACTCGTGACTTAAGAGATGATGATACGAACGGCTTTCCGGCTCAAGCTGACGCCACCCAAGTCGTTCTTGAACGTCTCGGACCTGCGAGCAAGGCGATTCTCTGGCCTGGAGGATGTCGATGAAGAGGCCAAAGCCGCAGAGGCCACCAAAAGGTTACTGAGAAGAGTGAACTTGGAGACCATGGATTGTATCTCAGCCACGAGGGAATATAGTATGGGTTATGGAGAGAAAGGTCTCACTGACAGACCTTTTTGTACATTTCGCGGTATCGTAACGATCATGATAGCACGTTGTCGTCAGGACTAGCATCAATCAGTAGTTTCACAGCAGTCTGTTGACGGTGATCCGGTTCAGACCGTCTTAGGTCATGTCGGAGGCAAGCGGATCTGTCACTAGTAATCAGACTCGCTACAGTAGCCCAGGCCGCCTGGTGAAATCTGAGGGGGAGCGCGGATGCACTGCTGGGTTACCAGTGAGTAGAGTGGACTTGTCCTTGACAGAAGATGGGTATCGGTTGCACCGATCGCGCGGTATCCCCCGTGACATGACGGGTATTCTCTATCCATCAACGTTGTCAACGTTTAGAAATTCGTCGTCCTCCGACCCACAAAGGTTGGGTTTTTAAACTCGACTCCACGATCAAATTATTTGATCTTCAGGAACACACGTATGTCGAGACCGGCTGTAGATTCTTCAAATAACAGAAAACCCAGAAACTTCTTGACGTTACCTAGGAAGACAAACGATGCCAGGAGCAAGTAATAGTTCGATCCATATGACCAGCATCTAATCAATGGTCGTCCAATACGACCCCACTGACAACAAATGACCTTCGAGTACTTCTTTGATAGACCTCTCCGGCCATGAAGAAGTGTACGCTCCCATCAGCAATGATATCCAAAATTTATTGGTATCTACTTTTCACCCGAGAATTGAACACCGTAAGTCAGTCATTATCCGGTTACATCAATATTAATTACGCTTACAGTCATCGAGGACCTTACTCAGCAGGCAGTTGCGTTGGTAGCACAACGTGCTGAAGAAATAGAATGATATGTAAAGGAAATGAAGGAACAGATGGATGTGATTGGAGCAACGTCTGGGGGTGCTGGAATAGTACTAGTAGGTTGTCGGCGGGAGGGTGACCAAATCCCCCCAAGTATTAATTGATACATACATCAACCTTAACCTAGTCCTGAGAAGGGGAGCACTTAGAATGGTACTCTTCCGAGGCCCTGGATACTATACCTGGTTCAAGGACTGATGGAGTGGGTCTTGATAGATAAAAGGCCCTACTGATCACGGATATTAACTCCAACCGGATGTTTTTTCAGGAGAGCATCTTGATTGAAAACGTTTCACAAGCCCCCGCTGAGTTCCACCTAGAGCTGGACCAACGTACGATGCCAACCAAACCTCTCTTCTCTTATCGGCGCCTTCTTCCCTTTCTCTTCATCCCCCGAAGTCACTGACACGCGCCTGTCTTATGGACGGGCCCAGCCTTACAATCCTCGAGAACTTGACCTGAATAGAACATCAGCTATACATTTACCTTTTTGAACCAGCTCTCTCTGAGAGGCATCCTGGGGTCGCCCAAGCTTGTTCCCCGGCTGACTTTAAAATGTGGAGGAATTTTTTTCCGCGACTCGCTGACTCGCTGGCCCCCATGGTCCGGGCATTGTCAAACGCCCTCAGGTAATTGAGTCACCCGCTTCGTCATTCGTTGTTATACCGTTTCTCCCCGAGTCCCTGACGCTGCGCTGGTCTGCCTTAGGTACTATCCTACTCTCCCTTGTGCTACGGTATTTGATCTGATATTCTCGTGGCTAACGCACCTTGAAAGTTCCCGTTAATGAACCGTCAAATTGGCCATAAATCGGAAAAATCCATACAGCAGAACTCACTGTATTTGGTCAAGATTTTTTACAGCAGGCAATCTTGTTCATCATCACCTCCAGTGTGAGGTTTAAACGTGTGGCCTCCGAGACGTTGTTTTGTTTGATGTAGTTCTTCTTCTCGTAATCAAGGATCGAAACAGTGACCTTGACAACCTTGCCATTGACAGTGCACGATTGACGCGGTCAGCGTGTCCGGAAGTTGTCAGGTGGGTCGGAAATCGGACATCTCCGTTGCTTGAAATTACTATGGGCTATGGGACAATCTCCTCTACCTTAGTTATTAGAATTTCTGCACTGAGATGAATTGATAGGGTGCTTTTCTTCGGTCACAAGAGGGAAATTAACTCGGAAGTGACTCTTGAACTCTGTGAGACAACCGCTCAAGGCCAGTACGACTCGCCACGCTTGTGCCCGGTGGCCGCTCGTGTTTCACGGGGCTGAAATTTATCACATGCTAGTTTATGCAGACCACAAGGTACAGTACCATCCTTCAACCTTGTGATGCGCGGACTTTTCGCTAAACCAAACAATTACTAGTACACGAGGTCAACCTCCGCACTTCAAGGAAGTTTCCAGCCTAAGATGAGTATTTTTAGTCATAGATGTGAATCATATTACTCAAATATATGTACAAAAATTCAAAGGCAGCCTCACACTTGAAGTCAGTGAACCGCATCCACAATGCAGTGCAAGAATGGGCTTGAAGCGAGTAGGATGCTTGGTACGTTGTCATATTAAATCTATTTGAGATATAGATCCTGAGAACTTTGTAATTGTGAGCAAACAACGTTGAATGACTGTCGGCAGGCTCTTTAAGCTGGACTTCGTTTTAAACGACTTGAGAATACGTACACACCGAAGCCAGTGCGGCTAGTGTCAGTGCCGTCGCATCAACTTAAAGGATCAAATCTCAAACACTACGCGTCGAATCTCGATCATTCTGATCCGGATTATCAGCACTTCCGAATAGCGCTACACAACACCAACGACTCGTCTATTCTCACAGAGGGAACCGCCATGCGTACACGCTGACTCGGTCTCTGTCTGAAAAGTTCCCGCAACGACAACCCATACGGATTTCCAGGCACGACCGCAGACTGGATCAGGCGCATCACACCAGAGACTATGATAGTAGCTTTAATTCTTCCTCTCATCTACCCAGTCGGGAAAATCACGCCCGATTAAAGCTGGTGCACTGGTAGACGGATGGATACCAGTTGCAACACAACTTTAGATAGCTCCGAGCCCGAGGGGCGTCGACTCGGAGGAATCAAACAGTTCCTGAACCAAATATTGACCGTGTGTATGCACCAACCATTTGTACCCGACTCGGATCACAACCCCCTTTTAGTGTTGCAGTTGAGAAATAGGGACGAGTGTCCTGCAGGTTCGATACCTCCCATGGGATGTGATGGGGGGGGAGGCGTTGCATGCAAGGTTGTGTATTAATAACACATGTCGAAATATACTTCAACACGCCTCGTCCCATTTCAGTAGAGACGCGCCGGAAAGACTGGGTCGAAAAAAAGTGCCACTGGGAACACTTGGAGGCTAGGTCGACACTTGAGTTAGGGAGACAATTCATCAATCGATCAGCTTTCGCTGCTGGTACCTCCCTGTCTCGAAAGTCTACCCATCCTAACTTTTCAGACTCGCCTCTCACGGAGATGGAATTTAGATAGCAGGGAATGTCAACTTGCTCGAAACGGGCGATTCAAGGATAAGTCGACTCCCAGGGTGAGCGAGCCTCTGTATGCTGTTCGTCTGACACAGGTTACTTGTGAATTTTTCAAGAGACTTGTGGTGTGCTTGTATCAACATATACCACTACCGGCAAGCGAAATGCGCCAATATATTCGAGTACGGTTTGCGATCCACATATGAGCGTTGCATTCATGAATCGCAGACACACGTTAGTCACTTGGGAACAAAGTGACGAGAACGACACTAAACAAGGGCCTCGTGGAGTATTAGAACAAGATGCTTGGGAGCAATCAAGTTCGAAAGGGTAAACGAAAGCGAGCAGGCTTATCAATGAGTAGGAACTTGTCGGATTTACAAATGTTGTGCGCGAAGAGCGAGTCCCTGGAGTGATGGCTCAGCATCTGACTCATTGATGGGCACAAATGGATTAGAAGCTGGATCAAACAACAAAACGCAGTACTTGAAATATGAAAATGACTAGGGTATGTCGACTGTGAATATGATGATTAGAGTTATACCATGGCTGATCTGGATGATTTCAGATTCGGGAATGTAACCTTTGACGACCACACCACGTAAAGAAGATGTCTCTGTGCAGAAACCTGCGGAGATGACACCACTGAGAAAACTTGAAAAATTAAATGTTAATGTTTCGTCGCATCTTGTCATCCGAGCAGCGCAGAACAAGTTGAATGGAATCACCAGATGCGTACTAGTGACTTGTTTCATGAAAACGTGTTTAAAACACACAAAGGCCTCTTTGGGTGTTCCGGGGCCGCGTTATCAGCGTTTCAACGTTCAACATACTTGAATATTTGAATGAAGATACGTACTTGTAACTTGTGATTATCGCCCACTACAGGGTACGTCGCGGACGTGAACACAGGAACGGGACAGGTGACCCATGAGCGTGACTGGCACAGTGGCAGCCCACGTCAGGTGGACACGGCTGACGAGATCACCAGCCCATGAAGGCGATGAGTTGACCGAGGATAAAGATCGGATGGGGTGATATACATTTTGCGCATTTCCCTCCTCTTTCTTCTTCTTTTCAGAACCCTTTTTTCCTCGCTTTCTGAGCTCTGGCCTGGATATCCTTCGCCCTCCGTCAGGCTCCGTGGACCAGACGGCGCACACGGATCAACGACTGGCCCTTCTATAATTCTACCATACAGTATTACCCACTTGGTCCTCATCACACAACCCGACTCGCGACATCATACAGAAAGCCGGTCGAGTGAGAAGTCGGCGGTGATGGCACGCCTTGATGATCATGGCATTCGGTCCAACACGGTTTGTTCCTGTGGACGGTATGCTATCCACATGGACCCGCCGCGGTCGCCGTCCCCTGGACAAAATTGGAGCATGGCGCAATATGTCTGCATGTCAAGGCTCCAAAAACAAACCGTACTCATCGGGGGGATTAGAAAATACCCCGCAGTATCCGGGGTCTGCCGTCGCGCTCCAAGTTGCGGTTTCTCCTCCCTTTGACATTTCTATTGTTTCACCTCAGTTTAACGCAGACCATCGTCGCGCCCCTTGGCCAACTTCGCAATTCAATTTCTTCCATTCCCCGGTTGACGTCGATTCTTTTCGCCGGATGTTCCATTCGTCGTTCCATGCTTGCCAGCCTGTCAACACCGCTCTAACCACTTGAAAGGTCTTTGACATGACAACCGGCAGCCGATTTACACAAGTTACCGATATTGGGAAGCTTGCTCATACATAAATGAACCCGCAGCAAGTATCGAGAGCGCTCAGCATGGCATGGTGAGGTGAATGTGCGGGGGGAGACTGAATGGGATTCCACGGTGCACGCGTGGACCGAGAATGCAAGTTCTGTGCACACGCCACGGCTTCCCAGCGTTCGGATACTGATGGTCTACGCCCTATTTTCTTCAGATCTCCTTGGCCAAATGGCGTCAAGTTAAAAAGGTACGTGCGGCTATCGCGCGCGCGGGTTCCCTTCCCTCAGACGAAATGGGGCTCGCTCATCAATTCTGGCCTTGTCCATTCTGTGTGCTACATGCATCGAGTGTAACCATTTGCGTATACGTTGATGATCTAATGTCAGCACCGTCCTATCAAGTTCACGTCATTACACATCATGAAGACACCAAAGTCCTTATCTGGAGGCGCATCGCATCCGTTTTTTTGGCTATCACCCGGTACCATTTTCATCCTGCCTCTCACGATGATATACTTGAAGATCCCGGACCAATCATGAGCGAGATCGATCAAACCTTGGTTAAAGGCGCATTCAATCACCCCAACTGATGACTATGGGCCATCGATCCAATTCGTTTTTTTTTTTCGAAATGGCAAGGTTTAGGTTTCATATCATCGGATGTGGCGTGTCATCGTCTTCATCGTATCATTTACTTTATCCAAGTTAACGCCGCCTTTCGACCAAAGCTTCTCGTTTTTACAACCGACATACGGTTGCACGTGGTTATCCCGCGTCACCTTATGGGACTGGATTTGTCTCTGACCACGCGTGTAATTTTGTTGCTTCTTTGGATCTTGCATACTTATTTGCATCTTGCCTGCGAAGCAGGTATCTTTACGTGTATTCCATCATGTTGTTGTTGGGGGTTGTTGAGATGTCCAGAACACACGGCACGGATCTCTACACCGGGTCATCCCATCCAGTCCCCTCTCTTCTCTCTCAGATCTCGCATTCATAATCACCATCAATCATCATCCAAATTCGTATGGAAGCATTCCATTCGCATCAATGAACAAGTTATCACGATGATGGGTAACATCAAGCCAGGCCGTCATTGACGTCAATAGAGCATAGCGACTCCATCCAACTCCACATCCAAGGAATGGAATCCAATTTCAAAAAACGTCGCCGTGATGATACGCATCACATACCACGGGCGACGCCGGGAACTCGAGGCAACGCCGGTGACGCAGAGCCAAATATGGAATGGGCCGTTTTTGTTTATCCTCCCATCTGCGTGCGGTGTTGACCCGGGCCGCCGCCCGCAAGGTTTCGGTGACACCAGATAGGTAAGGTTCTAAACTTTCCGTTGGGTTGGGGATTGGAATTCGGGGACCCCCTTTTTCTTGGTCGATGCCTCGTGCGATGCGGGCGCCTTGTTTTGCGTCTGTCGATAATTTGAAGTGAGTGGGAATGGCTGACAAGAGGAAGAAGGGGGGGGGAAGGCCGGCGTAACGGTCCCGATAAGGAAAGATGAGGAAGTAGGAGTTGGAAAAAGGAGGTGGGGGACGTCTTGCCCGGACAACGTGGCTTAATGACTCGTTCTTCTCTCGTTTCTCTCCAGGGTCGGACAAGACCGAGATCGATGACGACGACGATGACGGGGATTCTGTGGCCAGCTATTGACTGCTTATTAGTATTATGGTGAGCCTCATAAACGCCAACCATCGCCCCTGTATGGTGTGCAATGACGCAACATATAATCACAATATCCACGTTTGGACTCTCAGATGGAAGTGATCTGTGTCTGTATTCGTATCGCGCTTCTTCATCTTGCCAGGCGGGAACGTGAAACGGCCATGCTTCCTGGCTTCCTCGCCAACAACTTGACGGTGCGGTTTTTTCTCATTTGACTGGAAACACCGTATCCGCGGGCCATGAAGTATGTTTGAGGGAGGAAAGGGTCGGAAAAGCCGACTTGCGTCGCGAACGCTCCGGTGCGCACGGGCACCCGAACGATGACATGTCGACTTCCAGTAGTTCCATCGGTGCGCCGGGATCGCTTCTCAGTTCCTTGGATCCGGACTTGGAGGTTCGAGTTGAGTCCATCATGACAGGGGCGGGTTTCTGCCGAGTAACAGAGGTGTAGATGTACTGTATTTAGCGTTATCTCTGTCCCTCTGGATGTGATGTGGCAGTTGAACAAGCTTACATTAAATATTGTACCTCGAGACACCCTAAACTCTAGACCATCGTTTCTCCGCGTCGGTTCACCGTAATAACGGATTTCCCAAGGATAAAACCGGACGGGAAGCCGTTGGGACTCTTTTTGCGACGAGGGATGGCGAGAAGACGTTAATGTAGCTGTCACAGCGGCGTTTCTTTTTCTATGATACAGCTGCTGGGAACAATCAATGGACTGAGGTCTCTCCTCGGGAGCTGCACCGCGAAGGATCAGACTGACCTACGGGGTATCGTGTTTATTGCGTCAGTAGCGTCGGTGTGGCAACCGGGTGTTTTGTTGAACCACCGAGCATGGCAAGCATCTCCGGTAGACCCGTGCATTTGTGAGGGGAGCGACGATCGTTTCATGAAAGGTGTCGACTGGATGTTTCAACTTGACGCGCGTCGAGTCCGTGGGTCCGCGCAGCAGATGGTGACGTCGACGGCGAGATGGTCGACCCCGGTGTTGTACAGCAATTCAGGCACACGTCGGTGGGCTGTGCGTGCAACATGAATACATTGTGACTGGCAAAAAAAGTGGTCGAATTGTGGTCGGCACCGGCACGAAAATAGAATGTGGAGAAAATAAATAAAAGCAAATAAAGAGTGCCTGGTTATTCCCATGGTCGGACCGAGACCCCGGAAGATATTTGGTCTGCCAATTTTTGTTTTTGGTGTATTTTCGTCGATGGCATATCCTCCGCTCGTCAGACAGGATGGCTTCCAGTTGCCCTCCCCAGCCCACACCGCATCTCCAAACTCGACTCCAGACGACGACCGCGACGAGCAGCTCTTCATGCCACACAACATCTCCTTTCTCCCTGAACCGTTCCGAAAGTTCCCCGCACAGACACACCCGACCCACCCCCACCCTCAGATCGACTTTACAGACGAACTCGCAAACCTGATAGAGACGCCCCATGTCTCTTCTCACGAGCGATCCACCCACTCCAGCTCGCCCCACGACGATGCCTACAGACACAACATCTTCGACATCTCCGCCCCCACCCCCGCACAACCGCAACACCACCTCCACCACCCCCAAGACATCTACCAGCACGACTACGCCCAGTTCCCCGCCCTCAACGTGCGCTATGATCCACACCAGGAGACTCCCGCTGCCTTCCAGTACCGCCACTCGCCCTCGCCCACCCATCGCTCACGCTCGCAGTCTCGCGCACCTTCCGTCGGTCCAACGAGATCCGCCCGTCGCGACCGCCGTGCCAACTCCATGTCCTCCCCCGTATCCAGCACTAGTCCCCCGCCCCGCCCCCATCCCCATGCCATCGTCATCCCTAGCCGCGGAAACTCCATGGGCGGCTTCTTTGTCCCAAACGGATCCAGTGCACCTCAAGATTACAATCTCCCTACCCCCGATTCTCTCTCCCACTCCTTTGGTCTTCATTCCCAGTACCCGTACCCCCCACAGACACCCTCTTCTCCGTACTATGCTTACCCGTCTGTCAACCGTGCCAGCACACCCAACATGGGCATATCCCCCACCGATGTCGAGACACTCAACACCATGTCCATCAATGGCATCGCTGCACAGCATCTTGCGTCATCCCTTCCCGTGTCAAACGTCACCACCGTCCCCAAGCCCGTTCCTCCACCCATATCCACGACCAAGCAACACGATCCGGATGTTCACCTCTCTGAAAAACGCCGTCGGCGTCGTGAATCTCACAATGCTGTCGAGCGTCGACGCAGGGACAACATCAATGAGCGTATAGGCGAACTGGCCGGCCTTATTCCCGGTGTTCTCTTTGAGTGCGATGGTCCGCTCGTTGTTCCGGGAACTACCTCGTCAGTGCCGAACCTTGCCGACGACTTGTTTGCGATCGGCATCTTGGGCGAAACTGGTACGGATCATGCCTTCTTGCCTTGTGACCTGTTTTCTGAGTAGTGTGATAGGCATGCACGTCTTGCCAACAGAAGAGGGCTTGCCTGATTTACCGGAAGAGGGTTCGATGATGAAAAAAGACCCGAGTGATGATGGTGAGGGATTGGCGCCAATGTCCCCCACCTCGGCAACTACTCCCAATGGCAACGCCAGCGAGCAGTCCACCATCAAAGCCAACAAGGGCATGATTCTGCGCAAGGTAATGTGTTGGATCATCGCGCATACATCCTGGTTCTGACGCGTTGATCAGTCGGTCGAGTATATCCGTTACCTCCAACAGCTCGTGTCAGTTCAGGCTTCGAGGGGAAGAGACTTGGAAGAACGGAATCGCACATTGGAGAGAGAGTTGGCCGGCTTCAGAGGGGACGTTCCCTCTTCCTCTACTTCGTCCTCGTCTCCGTCTGTGGCGTCTTCTGCAATTTTGTCCATGTCCTCGTCCGGTGCGCATCTGAAACCCTTTTCGGCGCCTGATTTCAATGGCGCTGTGCCACGGTGCGGCGGGGATCTGGACATGGAGGATGCGAGCGGGGGGTCGGAAGCGGGGGAACACTCGAGAGAGCGGCGAGAACAGCGTGTGGACGGACTCCGCGGACGACGTCTGGCGCGTATGCGCGACAAGACCCAGATACATGAGCTCGGGGAGGAAGGCATGGTCATATAAGCTCCAGCCAGAACCGCCTCCAAGCCATTGTCATGCCTTTTCTTTCTTCCATGGGCCTTGTATATGCGTGTCATTTTTCCATCTCTTTATCTTTTCAGCTTCTCTTCCCCAAAAAATCCGACCGGGCATCTCAGTATGCCCTTGAAGCGACACCATTCCCCCACGTCTTACGCCAAATTAACCGTTTATTTGTTCACAATATAACGAACGCGCTCATGCAAGCAACATTATATTGCCGATTACCCATTCCCGCATCTATTCCCTGTCCGTTGGCCTAACAATGTACTATGACCCTTTGACTCTTGTTCACGTCTTCATGCACATGTCGTTTTTCCTTTCTTTCCTGGATGGCAAAAAGAATGGCAAGGATGAACAACGACGTCACCATTTTTTTTTTGGAATTATTTATCCACCTTCAGTCTTGCTGTTCTCTTTGATTCGATTAATATGTGTTCATTAGGCGTAGGAAAGACGGCAGAAGAGATCGTGTGCTTGTATGTATAGTGATCAGTATTTTCTCTTCTAGCTTGATAGCGCTAAGCGGACCACGCGGCTGATTAATCTCTCCAAGTGGAAATATTAATGATGACGTCTGTCAACCCAAGTGATCCTCGGCCGTGATGATAGTCCTTGCAGGCGGTGATGATGGTACGGCTGTGCTCATTCGATGACACGGACCCGGAGAGGGGGGGAGGGGGATAGGAGTCGTACGTGGCACGTCGGATCTTGCTCTACAGGGTCGTCCACTTTGGGCAAGAGTAATTTAAAGCAAAGACCAAAGACAGCAAGCAAAGTCCGTCCCCTCGGACAAACCGTGTGACATTGCACAATGTCTGGATCTCCTGTCGAGACGACGAACCCTGGTGAGGAACATCTATCCCCCGCGTCGTCCTTGAGCACATGCAACAGGCACCGTCCTCATCCTCATATGCCAATTGGAAATCCCCCAGACTCGGGGGACACATTGCTCCGATCAGTGGCAGATTTGAATATCAAAAACGGTGTATGGGGCACCTTGCCAAACGGAAGTGGCATGGACCCGAGTACCTACCCCATATGCGTATACTGCCATCGAGCAAAAAATGAATGCGACCACCGGATCATCCCGTAGCCTGGTGTCTCTCGATGCAAGACGGCGACAACCGAGAGCGACAAGGATTTCGGCAAAGAACGATAAAAGACAAACGCCACATCATGTCGTGTCCTCATGGTCATCAAACCTACATGTGGTTGACGATCATGATGGGGGGAAAAGGCAAGTAATAGTGTAATAGTTTGGACGAGATGGTGTTAGCTTTCTATATCTCCCCCTTGTGATACGTACGAAGGTATCCGAATATCAGACTCCCCCTGTTCTTCGGCTTGAAAGAGATATAAGTGCCAATGTGACGAGGATGCAATGGACGCGACGTACGTGTAACATGCCAAAAATATACGACAAGGCCCGACATGACCACGGCGAACGCTGGAAAGTATAGCCAGAATGGAGTGTAATGCTGTCAACGGGTGACGGTGTTAGGAGCACTGGCACAGCTTGTGCAAAGAAAAAAAACGATACAGACGAAAAGAAAGAGGCCTATTGCGTCTGGTGAGTATCAGTGGATCAAAAGCGAGTGTGATGACATACCAATGATAAGTCCATAAAAGTCGCTGGTGAGTAGAGACATATTAAGATAGGAAGACGATGCAGTCCGGAAGAGCAACGGCGCCAGAGAGAAAAATAGAAACATGTCTGTCGCCTCGTTAGTTTTGCTCGTCTAGAGCACAGGAAGGGCTTACTTGACGTGTATAAGAGCACAAGTCCGACTACAATCATGTCAGCGTGATGCGATCCAAAAGTTTAGATCTCCACCCACTGGTCCCACTGTCCCATGGAGCATGTGCCATCGAGTCTCGTTCCAATACGAATGCTTGGATGCCGCTCACGAGAGTACCCCACATACCGAGTTGTCCCACGACCTGGGTTCAGTCGGTACAAGACCACGGAAATAGCAAACGACATGCGCACCTCGTAGAGCGGAGAATGTCTCACGAAGAACTCTTCTGTCGCGTTGGCTGTGTCAAGGGTGAGTCTGCCTGGTTCACTAGCATGATATATTCAGCCGGGTACGCACAAATGCCAAACATCGTGGCAGCCACGACCATGAAGGCATCTCCCAACCCACGGTCCTCGGCATGTCCATTCTTACCAGTGACTAGGTCGGACACCACGAGGAGAGCGAGACCAACGATGGAGATCGCGACACCCTGTAAGACAGGGGCGGTGAGATTTTTTGTCGAATAAAACAGACCGAGACCTACCAGTACTTGCGTCCAGTGATACTTTGTTCTCATGTATATCCAGCTAACAAACAAACACACCGGGATAGCCCACCTACAAAAAGTCAGTGGCTATACATAATCATAGACGAGGAGCTTACGCGTCTAGCAGCATGCACGATAAAAGGTCGGTATAAGCATATGCCTTTGTTTTGCCAAGTCTCAAAGATGGAAACATGGCAGATTCGTGCCACTTACCTTGACAGCAAGAAAGTTTCCTTGTGCATCAGCAAACGCTAGGAGAAAGTCTAGAACGGGGATGGTTGAGAAAGACGACAAGATGACATAACCAGACAACCCACATTTCCATCCATCCTTCATTATGACCTTGCACCAACCGCGAAGTCCATCTGAAAAGGTGAGCGAACGAACAGTAGTTCACAGGTAGGTACTTACATCTATGGATAGTATAGGGAGTGTATACGATAAAGATGGAAAGATAGCTATGATATCAAGACAGTTTGATGGTGCAGACAGAAACAGAAGTTGTGCAACTCACGAAAAAAATGTCTGTGTACATGGCAATATCCAATGCCGCTCGACCAATTCAGTCGTCGTGACCGACAAACATGTAATGCTGAGACTCAATAGTTGCCCGCCGAGAAGTGCATACACAAAAGATGCCGTCCAGAGACCGACAAAATGCGCATATAGACTTCGGACGAACGAGGCCGGTGAGTCAAACGCAATCGAAGATCGCGTTTGTTTCGTCGAGGTGTCCACTTGGTCGAGAGACAAGGAGCTGCCAACGCCCTGTAAACGTTTGATTTGGGAAGATGAGTCGGCGGCGGGGACGAGAAGTTGGTAGTCATCATGCGATAGGTCTGGTTGAAGGCGACTTCGTGAAACGAGCCAGTCCTTCCATCGTGAGATAGCAGTGACTTTGGGACCAAATGACTGAGAGGTGCGCGTTAGGCACGATATAAAGCAACTCACATGTTGATGGGATTATATTGTCCATAAAAGTCACTTAGCATGGAGGTTCCTCGATGCTAGAACTCCTGAAGGTGGAGGCCGTGTCGCG
The DNA here is from genome assembly GCA_038089615.1 of Aureoboletus auriporus. Taxonomy (NCBI): domain Eukaryota; kingdom Fungi; phylum Basidiomycota; class Agaricomycetes; order Boletales; family Boletaceae; genus Aureoboletus; species Aureoboletus auriporus. The sequence continues at coordinate 16,446 of JBBPLF010000163.1, forward strand.
GGTTTATCGCGCTGTACGCCACGTGGTATGGAATTTAAAGGAAAATTGCCTGTCGAAGGACTGACGCAAACCAACTGCCAGCCTCGAGGTAATCTGATACCGAGAAATATGGGACTCCTTGAATTCGTATTGAGAATCTGTTGTCCGGTGAAGGTCTCGGAAGACGTTGAACTACTTCCCAGGGTGGAAAGAGCGAGTTAATGGTCTGTTCTTGACGTCGACATTGTGTTAGTAGAACTGCAAAGTTGGACACAATTCGGAGGAACGAATTTACCTGGTTTCAAGCCTGGACCAGCACTGTTCAAAGCCGCTTCACTAGCTCACTGAAGCGTTCCTGGGTGAAATTAAAGGACCGGGACAGATTCAAACATTCCCAAATACCCTGGATATCACCACGGGAAAATCATTAAAAATACTCGGACAGTGTACAAGTGACAATGAACTTCACAGGTTTCGGGATAAAGATACGTTGGACGGATATATAACACCGACTATCTTATTTTTGCCAAGGTGAGCACCATTAGACTGCATGTTCACTAAATCGTAACATTGTCTGGGTTGAAGCTCTCAACAGAACAAGGAAAACCCAGAGTCAGTGGGACGATCGACGATTTCATAGGTTTTGGCTGATCCGAACCAAACTAAAGAGGACTACTGGTGAGGGAAGCGCTCTAACTCAGGAGTCAGGATGAATTGTAAATATACTTCGTCCAGACACGCCTACATAAAATTTCAAGATCATTTCAGAGATAAGGCATAAAAAACCAGGCCACTGTTCGCGAGGTACGGTAATCATCGACTCCGAGGACTCATAGCGCAATACCAATAGATTAGGTCGGTGTTACATTATTGTGCTTCATCCCTCGTCTCAAGGCTATGATTGAGTTGTAGATCCATTGATGATGTCCACACGTCGACGCGTGTCACACACCCCACAAAAAATCAGAGCGTGTGGCTTGGCACATGCCACGTTTGAGGTATCCGCCGTTGAGTCTATCTTCCACCGTTGAAGTTCCGCCGATCGGGTCCGGCATATCCTCCCATTCGATTATCTGTTTGGACGAATACACAAGTCCACGACGTGAAAGATTGTCCATTCTTCCAAGCTTTGGTACCGTCTAGATTCAAACCCGATTTCGAACCAAGTAAAAGGAGTCGGTACCACAGTGACCAAGAATCTATTTGGCCATCCCGACAGTCACTTGGCCGCGCGCGACATTGGCTTCCACACTGAAGATAGGAAATGCCGACGGGTGGACGGATGGACCAGGCAAAGACGCAATCACAGTTGCGGTTCTCTCACGGTTCTTTCTTTCTTGCATTGTAAGTACGCGAGATGCATGATTGACGATGTCCACACCTCAACGGGTTGTCACGCACCCGAGCTGTGACTTGGCCCTCGTTACATTCACAGTTTCAAACCGTCCAGTGCGTCTTTCATTTTGGACAAGGACAATCTGAGCTTGTCCACCCGTCAAATCGCCTATTGGCAACAATAGAAAGTCATCCTCGCTCATCCACACCGACAGACCGCAAGATGGACAGTCCTTTGATATAAAATCCGACCGCCCAAGGTCAGTGAAAAATCATCAGTTCTACGTCTTCAGATTCGAAATTCGCAATGCAGCCCAACAGTCAATCTCCCGAGATGATGGCCATCTACAAAGGTGAGATATTTTTTCCCCGCCTCTCGCTCTTGCACCTCGCTGACTTTTGCTCCCTCTTCCATCCCTACAGCATACGCCAACAACCTTGGCCCTACACCCCAACCCACGTATAAAATAGTGCACCATTGGCACCAGTCAGTTCAAGTCCCTCAGGGTTACCTCCCGATCAGGATCGCGCAATTCACCCGAGGCACGCGCCCGACTGGCGAGACCAGACTTTACCACTGGGCGATTTTCATCCCCACCTCGACGAAGCGGGGTGTCGGTAACTATTACGAGATTGGGGGGAGCCTCCAGGACGGGTACTTTACCCAACACGTCGTCCACAATCGACACAAGATGTGGGACAAGGACGAGAGAGGCACGCACTTGGTCGGATACGTGGCCCTGGATTACCTGAATTCACTCGAGACGCATTTCTCTCTCGTCCCCATCAAGCAAGGCAGGCCCGACTGGAATTGCCAGACGTGGGTAGTGGAGGCGCTGAAAGGGTTGACCTACCCGCAGATGTATGCGGTGCAGATGGACTACGTACACTGGTACCAGCAAATGGCGAATCTGGAGGCGGCATGGGATGTCGGGGATGCCTAGATGGGGCTACTGTGGAGAATGACAATGAAAAGGTGACGGAATTGTAGGGTTGACTCGAATTTGCACTTGTAGTATGAAAACATTCATCAATTGTATCACGCTCTGTATTCACATCATAAGATATTGTCGTCACATCATCGTTAGTGAACAAATAAGGGTCGGCTCACTGTGCCCAGACTGTCTGGGAGCGATACACTCAGGGCACCATGGTACCTTCTCACCAGAATCTAACGATACTATGACCTGACTAATATTTGGTAGGTTCGCACTGTGACAGGTAATAACAAGTTTTGAGACCACCAAGGGGCGTGAATCTGTAAGACGTCTTTTCCTGTGCATACTGATGGAATACTAGTAGGTTCTCTGTGATTCTTCGAGTATTTTTGCCACGGTGCTTGGCACTCGGGTTGATTAACGATAACCCCTGAAGAGAGGTTGTGTCTCTTTATCACACTACAGCTGTTGAAAATCAGGTGATGTAGGCGATCGAAAATTGTCTGAACAGCTGGAAGATTTTTGATGCAAACCCGAAGCTTAAGGTGATTGATTAATGGCAAGACTCGACCGTGACGCCCAAGTGGGGGAAGTTACGTAAACGAGTAAGTTGTCGGCTGCTTGGGCAGGAGTGAAGTTGGGATAATAGTATTCGAATTCAGGCCGAGAATATGTTTTTTAGGCAGCTTTGAAACAATCGGTTTTCTGTCGAACCGCAGAGTCACGGACCTCAAGATCATCAACATTCCCAAACAAATACGACGGGTCCCTTACTTGGAGAGAAGACTAGTGACGTGGGAACGGAGGAATTCAACGTCAACCGTCGATCAATCGATCACCACCTATCAACTTGCCAATCAACCACACTCATTGAAGAACGAATAGAACGCGCGCTTCGCGGCAAAGGTACATGCTTGATGGTTACGATTCCAGTGATTATGTCGTTTCTTCGGAAGAGGTGAGCACACCTCGCTCACTCAATCACGTGCCCACAACATGATTTACAAACCAGATGCAAGCCATCCTCGAGATGTCTCGCTACGAGTACCATAAGTCACTAGGTATCGCGGAGCCCGAGGCACCAAAGGAAATGGAGTCGCAACCTTCCTATTTTCGCAAACACGAGATGAACACTCGTTTGGCCGCTCTCGAATCCGAGATCAAGGGAGTGGATGAACAAATAGAGAAACTAAAGGCTCTGCGACAAAATCTAATTGAAGAGAAGCAAGAAATACTGCGACTGGATAAGATGACATCAAACGCACAGTCTGGTGGAAGCTCGACCGTCAATGAAAAGGGGAAAGCCAGAGCTAGTGAGACGATCGATTATACCGTAGAGTTTGACTGGGATGCTCAAATAAAGAGGAAAATGAAGGAGGTGTTTGGAATCTCCAGCTTCCGGCTTTGCCAGCAAGGGTGGGTGGTTTGTCTTCCTTTGGTTCTATGGTCGTTGAACAGGTTTAGGGTTTGCAACGCCAATATGGACGGTCGCGATGTCGTTTGCGTGATGCCAACAGGTTTGCAGCTTTCTCATTCACACTGCAAATCTTCTTAGTCCTCTCCTTTCCTGAGGCGGTGGCAAATCCTTGACGTATCAGCTCCCGGCGTTACTGATGCCAGGCTGTAGTCTTGTCATCTCCCCGCTTATCTCACTAATAACCGATCAGATCATGCATCTCAATGAAGCTGGAGGTAAACTAATGTTCGTCCATCAATTACTCTGCTCATGACGACTTTCGAAGTTGATGCTATCATGTTGACTGGCGGGACCTCCAAGGCACAAGAGAGGGAGATTTATCAAAGACTAACCACAATGGCAGCTTCACGAGGAGAGCCTCAACAGAAGGAGATAAAGTTGTGCTATGTTACCGTATGTCTTTCATTTTGACGGGATAGAGACGCTTGCTACAATCCCCTTTAGCCAGAGAAGATCGCAAAGAGTAAGAGGTTCACGGCCCTCTTGCAAAAGCTGGTGAACGGCGGGAAATTAGGTATGTATATTGGCTACAAAAACGATGTCGGGTTGATCGAGACTGTTCAGCCCGTATTATCATTGATGAGGCTCACTGCGTCTCCCAGCTAGGCCATGATTTCAGGTATATCCATGCAAATCAGAAAAAAAAAGTATTGACCTCAAGTGTTCGCTAGGCCTGACTACAAAAAGCTCGGTGTCCTGAGGCAATACTTCCCCTACATACCCATCCTCGCCTTGTCCGCCACGTGTCCACCGAAGGTCCTTCAAGACATACTCAAGATCCTTCACATGAAACCAGTTGTAGACGGAAAGAGTGAGGACCAAATAGGCACGACTACATCACGATAACCATTTCGTCCAGCCGCTCCTCGCGAAGGAACAGTTTACTTCTCCGCACCACTGTATAGGAAGAACCTACACTATGCAGTGGTCCCTAAACCCACATCTTCAAAAGAAATGATCCGAGTCATGTTGGAATATATCTTGCAGAACCACAAGGGTGATAGCGGGATCATTTATTGCCTTTCAAAAAAGGTGTGTCCAGTTGAGTCACGTGAACACGAGTGTTTTCTCCAATAAGCGACAGGACGCCGAGACTGTTGCGGACAGCTTGCGAGAAGCAAGTCAAGGTCGAATCAGAACCGGTGTGTATCACGCGGACGTACCTGATGGTCGCAAGGAGGACCTTCATAGACGATGGAGAGAGGGTTCTGTTCAGGTTGTTTGTGCGACGATCGGTGAGCCATTTTTGACTATGAATTGAATATACATGAACTTGTTCGACAGCGTTTGGACTGGGTATTGATAAGGGGAACGTACGTTTCGTACTGCATCATACGGTAGGTGATCTCTATCTTTTCAATGGTCGTCTGAGTCCGGACGAATGTAGATGTCTGTAAGTAGTTCTCCGTCCCAAACCGTTACTGTGCTAAGTACGAGGTAAAACCTAATTGCCAGAAATCCTTGGACGGCTATTACCAAGAATCTGGAAGAGCTGGAAGGGACGGTGGAGATGCGGACTGTGTTCTCTACTACAGACCCCAAGACGCTACACGTCAGTCAGCCATAACATGTTCAGACACAGATGGGCTGGTAAAGTGTTCGTATTCGCTCGCTTCTGTGATACCGCCTTCCCGTGTTCATTGACCCGTCCGCGACGCAGTACGCGACATGTTGCGTTTTGCACAGGATATGGTGGAATGCCGCAAGATCTTGTTTGCCAAGTTTGTCTCTTCCCCATTCACAAAAATCTAGCTTGTTGACTGGTTTCATCCATAACCCCTATTTTAGGTACTTTTCGACCTCCTCAGACCTTTCCATGACCTCATGGACAACTGAAGAGTCGGGTGCCATAAGTAAATGCGGTCATTGTGATAACTGCACGCGTCCCGAGGGCGCGGTGACTCACAAAGATGTCACCTTCGAAGCATGGCAGACCCTCAGGATCGCTCAGACCGTCGACACAGAAGGGGGGAGGATAACAATCTCCGGGTTATGCGATCTGGCGAGAGGGACAGGAAAAGGTTTGTTCGAAGCCGGAGGTAAGCAAGGGCACAGTAAAGAAAAGCTCCACCTGGATTACGACGCCGTCGCGGGCGGAAAAGTCATGCTCTCAAAAGAAGTGCGTTATCGCCATGTTTCCTTAATTTCCCATTTTTCCGCACATGTGCTCTGTCACGGACTGCTCCAAGACTGCCCCTTTATTTTACATTCGACGTCCCTTCTTTCAGGAATTGACGATTCGGAATTGGTGGATTCTAGGACTTAGAAACGCTCATCGTGCATTTACTCGTCTCGCGTTACTTCGGCGAAGCGTTCTCGTCCACCGCGTACACCGTGAACGTGTATATCATACCAGGTGAATTGTGCCTTCGACTCACCCGACTCACTCGCAACGACATATTGGGCGGAAAGGGGCCGCGCATTCATTGTTCTTTCAGACGACGCCAGCGGAAATCTTCAGCCAAGGACACCACTGTAAAGAAAAAAAGGAAGTCAGCGCAGGCGGTTGCAGGATCATCGAGGCTATCCCACTTACAGGGAAGTATGTCTACCACGAAGAAACGACCATACGTTCATGTCTCGTGTTCAGAAGAGGAGGACGAGGAGGAGGAGGTAAATGACGTTGTCAGCGAAGTGGAGGATATTACGAATGTGATGCGCGTGGTCGACGAGGTGTCATCCTCGGATGTGGAGAGCAGCGAGGATGAAGAGCGTAGGGATTGGGAGTATTCACTGCTACCCTCGAAAAGATCGTCGAAGAAGCGGAAAGTGGTCAAGACACGGGCGCAGGTGAAAAAGCAAGATCTGGATGAAGATGTAATATCATTGTCGTCCGATTAAAGGAGAATTTGCTGCTTAATCTCGTTTCGGTGCCTGCCGTATGCTAAGCTAACAAGACGTCTAGTTTTAATCGGCGAGTTTCTTTCGGTCTTTTAGAGAAAGGGATGCTGAATATATAGTGTATGATTCTACTGTTCCGACACAGAACGACCTTTGGTTTGCAGTTATCCCCATTTTTTCCACACATCGGCGTCGATTACTTTGGTCACCAAACTAGGCGTCGATGAACCCCTTTGGTTGCGAACACGACTTCACCTTTTGTCTCAAACTGGAATATCTTGTTACTCTCTATGCCCGAGCAAACCGCGTCGCATAGAAATCCCTGACGGCGTCCTACAAAACCACAACATTTAGAACATAAAAGTTGATATGGCCCTCAAATGGTGTGACGTACCTCATCAAAGGTATCTTTGAAGCTCTGACGCTCTAAAAGACGCTCCGTGTAGGCGTTGAATTTACCATACTTGGTGGACGCCAATGCTGTGAGGAGCTCCTTACCCTGCCCAGCCGGGTATTTTCCCAGTTCATTCTGAGATCCGAGCTTTATCCGAGCGACGAACGGCGTGAGAGAGATGTCTGCAATAGTGTACTGCTCTCCCAAAGCGTAGCTTCCGGTGGCTGGCAAGATGGTTTGCAACGCTTCAGCAGCTGTCAAGATGTCTTCGTATCCTTCTCCACGTACTACAAACTTCATGAGGGCAGGGACCAATTTGGAGCTGACAACATCGATGAAGAATCTGGCTTGTGCACGGAGAACAGGGTCCTTTGGGATAAGGTTGGCTCCTGGGAAGAGATCGGCGACGAATTCAACGAGGACGAGGGACTCGGAGAGCTTCACAGACTCGGGTGATGGATTCTCTGGAGAGACATCAGGACCGCCGTACGCAATGGCAGGAACCTATATTGCGCGGTTGTCGATGAGACGATGCACTCAATTGATGGAGGAGTACGTTAGATTACCTTGCTTGCTGGGTTCACTTTGGAGGCATACCAGTCAGGCTTGTTCACCAAATCGACTTGGTAGGATTGGAATTTTGCCTTGGCTTCTGTGAGGGCAATCTCGACCTTTCAGTGTAACTGGTGAGTGCCCAATTGCGACCCCGTTTCAGCAAACCAACATGCGCTTACCCTCTGCGCGAACGGGCAGATCTTACCCAATAAAACAGGTCAGTCAGATGCCAGTCAGCGAAATTGTCAGTCTATATTCGTACCTTAGCGGTGTACAAAGTGATTGAACCTGGCATGGTGGGATTCGTGGCTTCAGGAACTGTATTCTGAAGCGCTGAGCAACTGCCTCTAACTATTTATTGTAGTCTGAGTCTGCTGACTGATCCGCGACCTCTCAAGTGACGTGTAAAGAGCGGCTGATTGGAAACATATCTGTCAGCCATCATTACCAAGAATCCGCTAACCGTCGGTCAGTATGGCGTCATGCTATTCCCTTTCCGCAAGCCCGACCTGCGCAGCATGAGGTATTCACGAAAATAGCCGGTGTTGTAATGTTACTCCGTACGCTTGATGCTCGGCATTGACTGCCACTATGTAGGAGTCGATACATAATTATTGCTGACAGTTTAGCTTGCAATTGCAGTCCATATTTCTGGTAGGACCCTTGCCATGCGTCCGGCATGCTAAACAAGTTTATGAGAAGGCGCGTAGTCGGTAGAAAGAAAAAACGGAGTTCTAGTCAAGCTGAGTCAGGTATTGACGACATGTGCAACAGATACTTGGATTAGGGGAGTGCTTGTATAATATTGTGGGGATGTATGTACCTCTGTACGATTACGTTGGGTGGGTGACAAATCGAATTCGCGAACGATTCAGACTCCGATTGAAAATAGCTAAATTAAATGATGAGTGGAAGATTTTATGAATGTGACGCGCGCGGTCGGTGAGGCCGGTGAGGTGCCATCCTTGGATGCGGAGAGCGGCGAGGATGAAGGACGTAGGGATTTGGAGTATTCACTACTGCCGCTGCAAGGGTCGAAAGTGGTCAAGACCAGGGCGTAGGTGAAAAAGCAATCATTGACATGATGATTATTTTCAATCAGCCGCTGCCGCTCACTACACGAGTCAAACACTCTTCGCGGATCCGTCAGCAGACTATAATAAGTAGATAAAGGCAGTTGCCTCTCAGATAACACAGTTCCCCAAGCCACGAATCCCACCATGCCAAGTTCGATCACTTTGTACACCGCCAAGGTACTGGTACAGACTAGCAATTTCACTCAGCTGATTAACTTGTTTCCTGGATAAGGTCTGCCCCCACGCACAGAGGGTAAGTGCACCTTGGTTTGCTGAAGTGGGGTCGCAATTGGGCACTCACAAGTCATACTGAAAGGTCGAGATTGCCCTCACAGAAGCCAAGGCAAAATTCCAATCCTACCAGGTTGATTTACTGAGTGACAGGCCTGACTGGTATGCCTCCAAAGTGAATCCAACGAGCAAGGTAATCTAACCTGTTACTCCATCGATTGGCTGCATTATCTCATCGACAATTGCGCGATATAGGTTCCTGCCATTGCGTACGGGGGTCCTGATGTCTCTCCAGAGAATCCATCACCCGAGTCTGTGAAGCTCTCCGAGTCCCTCATCCTCGTTGAATTCGTCGCCGATCTCTTCCCAGAAGCCAACCTTATCCCAAAGGACCCCGTTCTCCGTGCACAAGCCCGATTCTTCATCGATCTGGTCAGCTCCAAATTCGTCCCTGCCCTCATAAAGTTTATATACGGAGAAGAAGGCTATGGAGACCTCTTGACAGCTGCTGAAGCGTTACAAGCCATCTTGCCAACCACCGGAAGCTACGCTTTGGGAGAGCAGTACACTATTGCAGACATCTCCCTCACGCCGTTCGTCGCTCGGTTGGGAGTCTTATCTCAAAACGAATTGGGGAAATTCACCGCTGGGCAGGGTAAGGAGCTCCTCGTGGCATTGATGGACACGAAATATAAGAAATTCCATGCCTACACGGAGCGTCTCTTGGAGCGTCAGAGCTTCAAGGATACCTTTGATGAGGCACGCCACCCCGTTTGAGGTTCACGTCAACTTATATGTTCTTAATGTTCTGGTTATATAGGAGGCCATAACAGATTTCTATGCGATGCGGTTTTCTCAGGCATAGTGAGTAACATGATATTCGAGTTGCAGGAAAGGGTGCCAGTGAAATTTGATGAGAAGGTGTGTAGTCAGTAAGAAGGCTGCAGGACGCTGCCTCTATACAAATAACTGTATCTTGGGCTTTTTGAAACATTGTGCTACAGTCTCGAGTCAGGTTTTTCGATGCTGAGGACAACAGATACTTGCATTCGGGGAGTGCTGTTGCGGGGATGTTCGTCTGCAATTAATCTTCAAAATTCGAGGTGCACAACTACAGTCTAGTGAGTACATGCATTTCCACCATCGCCTCAGATACGAGTACCGTAGGATAAAGGTGTATGGTGTAGCCGGATAAGTACGACGCTGGGACTGACACACTTGGGCCACTAGCTACTAGTAGCTAGTAGCTGCCCATGCTTACTATGATACAGTCAATCGTGAGTGACCTATTGAAGATGGGTTACCGGGGCAATGCGGATTCTAGAAGTGAGCAGCCATAGTGACCTAATTCTTGATTTATCTCTTTTGACTGATTGGATATGTAACAGGGTTGTTCACTGTCAGTATGGCAATCCTGCCATTGAGCACTATGCGCGTGAAATTAGATGTAAAGGCTGCCTTTGGAATGCCGGGGTCGCAAGAGAAATAATGCGTAAGTATCATGATCCCTTTCTCACTGGCAGGCTTAGTATCAGTACTTAGCGTGACTTGGAGGGGTCTCAATGTCATGCAACAAAATCATCACGCCAGCGAGGATTTAAGTGTGCATCTCACGCCACCTGGAACACTGACCTTTCCCGGACGAATCGACTTCCTGCTCCTCGGAGTCGTTTACACGACGATGGCGGCTAGGATGAGTAACTTACTCGGATTCCTGGAGTAAGCGATGTGTTTTACGCCTGTTTCTTTTGAACCTATACTTCAATATGATCAGATGGCACGTGCAGTTCGATGCTCTGGGCTGAGCACCGCCACAGGTATTATCTACCAATGCTACTTAATATATAGCCTTCGACGCAGCGCCACGGCGCCACTGAGTCGCTCTTCTGCCCTCACCCCCCACACATAGCTGTGTGGGCGGAAATCGGTTGTATTATATACCTAGCGCTTGTGTGGGATCACGGAAAGTGGTATGGATAGAATTTGGATACCCTTACGTCGGATGACTCTCGACCTTTCAAGCGAGCAACATTGATGCCCAACTTCAAGTGAAGCTGTTTCCCTAAACAGCTTCAAGGGTCAGCAATATCGATAATCATCGCCATAACTACTATTGATTGCTGTGTAACCCTCATCTGAAGATTCTGAACTGCCATCTCAGTACACACTGGACTGGGCTGTTGATCATTTGGCTGATGCCGGCACTTGCCAAGTGTGCCACGCCTCGAAATGCTCATATATCAGGGCGTATTGATTAATCCCATCTTAATCCCTCTTTGTGCCGGCCACCACTTGGAGAACTCCATCATCCGTCTGGCGTCTTTTCCTGTCTGTCATTCCGTGGTTTTGGCAGGAATACGTCAAAGAAATGATTTCCGCTCATGCAGCTTCCAAGATAGGCCTTCAGCAGAATGATTATCTAACCGGTATGTCGACCCTGGAAATTGTGATCCATTCAAGTTGATCTCATGAAGGATTGCAGTTGCTTTGCTCACTGTCATCGCATATGATTATGGTGAGTAAGGCAACGCATCTTCGTAAAAGTCCCCCGCAAGTTTACAGTCTGATGTGATTAGTCCTTACACTCCCAAGAGAGGTATTCACCTACATTATTGATCGGATACATGGAGCTTTTTCTCACCAACAATCTGTGTAGATTGACTACATTTGGGTCAGTAGATTACGATTTTTTGGAGGCGTTAAGTGTCTGATGAGAAGACAGAACAAGCGCTGGACTGCAGTATCTCCACTGTTTCTGCTCGTGCGTATCGATTAAAATCGCATCCTTATCTCCTGACCACGCACTGGGCTGATCAATGTCACCAATAGATTCGCTACTGCGGCCTTTGCATTCTCATGTATGTAAACGCTTGTTACGGTCCTTATGGCTGCTAACTCCAAGGCTGGCACTGGCACATCAGAATCTTAACCCTCAGTATGTTCAATGTTGTTGGCTGGTTAATCTAACCCAACTCAATCCATCAACAGTGTGGAGTTCCTTCTTGCCTGGCCCAGAAAAAGTTAGTCCTCGCACACTGCTCATCGATCCGTGCTCAATCAAATACCCGTAGACGTATGTATGTGACCAACCGTAAATCTCAGGTTACTGACGTTGTCTATAATAGCTGTGAGAAAATTGTTCAATATTTCTCACATCCTCCACAGATATTTTGATTTATTAAGGCAGAATCCTGTATCTCGTATCCGTATGGTTGTTTGCTATTTGGATTGGTGCTGCAGACTGTGAGTCGCTGCTTAGTTCAATCTTGAGCAATGCAAAGTGTAATGCTGACTCAAGTGATGATGGCTCTTCGTGCCTGGGCAATGTACAATCGCTCGAGGCTAATACTGGGGATCCTCCTCACGTTTTGGGTCATTGAGATCATTCCGTCCTTCCTGGCTTGTATCATGTATCCAAACCAGCTCTCGGGTACGTAGCAGTTAACTTCTTTAACGCAGATTCTAGTACCTACTAACAAGGTATCTGCGATCGTCTCACTCGTTACGCGCTACAGTGTCCGTTACTCAGGCATCGCATCTCTCATATTGCGGGGTGACATCTGCCTCAGTCACCTGGACCATCTTTTCTGCCACATTTGAGATTCTCAATGGTGCAGTCATTTGTAGTCTGGTAATCTTCCAGTTCGTAAAGCGGGCACTTGAAATGTATAGAGTCACCAAAAAATGGCATTTCAACCACTACATGAGCTTATTCGTTGGCCAAAGCATACTCTACTTCCTTTCGTGCGTCCTCATTCCATTCTTTTCCACCCACCAACTCTCTTCCATCGTCCTTCTATATCACCCTGTGGAATATGAATCGAGCTAATAGTGATCCCGCTATAAAGTGTCATCCTCTTTAACCGCACTGCAATACTCGTCGCCTCGGGAAAATTTCAAACAGAAGGATGGGGGGCGATCGTGCTGCTCCCTATAGAATACGTCCCTGCATTCGCTCTCACACCTCGATTCATCATGAGTGTCCGGACGTTTCACCCCCGTGATGACAATCAAAGACCCGACACAGATGCCGGGTTCAGCTTATCTGAACTGCACCATCATAATAGCAACCACGAAAACAACCACGAAGACAACCACGAAGACACGATCATTTTGGACATCCGTCGTCAAAGCACTAGGAACAGCGAGGTGACAGTGCGAGACATAGAGATACCGTTGGAAGAATGGGAAAGAACCACAGAGAGCTAGCATTTATTTAATTGTAATTCTGGCCCGCTATGTACTGCACGAAATCGATTTGAGGATATCATGTGATGAGCTTTTCACGCTCACTTATGGTAAAATGTAACTTAAAATGAGGACCTATTGTACCCTCGTTATTTTCACTGGATGAATTTAGGACCTCGCTACCTCCGAGTCCTTCGTGGGTTCCAACAGGTATGGGATAACTCTGGCATGCGCAAAAATTGATCTGCGAGGGACGGTATCCAAAAGACTCGCGCAATGGCCGCTCAATGCGCTCTTTACGGAAACATTTGCTCGCCGTTCTTACTCCGTGTTTCATCCAAGCGTCATCCATTAGTGAGAAGGTGCAGTTATCCCCCCTTTGATTCCACGACGTAGTCTCGCAGATTGAGCTTGTGCTGAGGGAATGCAACATCCCCTACAAATACTCCCTATTTTTCTCGATGCCAGTGAGATAGGCAACAGGTGCCAGCAATCACCTACGGTGGTCCGACATTAACTTCCATCCCACTGCTAAGTACTACACGTGACAGGGTTCGTTCCTTCACGCAAAATAGTATAAGCTCTTCGCGCCCTTTGAAACATGGGCGCGGACCCCTCCTGGAAGGGATCTTGAGTTCGTGCAGATTTACTTTTACGGACCGGCGTGCATAACGCCCTTATCCGTCAGATCTGTACGGAGCATGCATATGATCAGCAGATTTTCCGGTAAGCCCGGAACTTGGGGTCTGGGGAAAGGGGGAACGCTTATACGCTTTGATTTAGAGCTGAGGTTGATCCCGGCTTCATCGACATCTCGGAGACCGGAGGCTTTGGTGTCGTTTGGGTCGGTGGCGTTTGGAATTAAACTGTACTGTAATCGAGGACCCGTGGGTTTGGAAGGGGGAACGCCTTCTCGAGGTTCATGGGAAATGGTGCTCGCATAACGGGTTGCATGCAGGGAGTTAATCGACCTATGACCGCTCAACTTACACTGGCATTGTACGGTACGGAGATAAGGCATCCCAAACTAAGGGGGGTCCAAATTATAATAAGCGCAGCAACTTGAAGTACCAGAATGCTACTTGTAATATCCGGTAACTACTAAAATCTTACATGTGGCTCAAAAAATCACAACATTACGACTGACTTACTAGAATATGTACAACAATAAATCGCAGGTGTTTGCGTTACGCCTTCGGTGTAGCTCAGCCTTGGCGATGACATTCAATAGAGCCGGATGATGTTTTTTTTCTTCTTTTGGTGGCTAGTTCTATCGAACTTGAACGAACGGCCGTATAATTGTCGTAGTACATAGTAACAGGAATATTAATTACTTATGTAAGTACTTACAAAAATAGGGACAAACAATAATATGTTCAAGTCCGCGACGATGAAAGCAATATCCAAACAAAGCAGGTGTTGTTGTGACAAAGGGAGCAAGAGAACAATGGCAAGGGGTCGACAAAAGGGCACGAGCTGTGTAGGAATAATAGGCAGGTTTCTCTCTCTCTCTCTCTCTCATCCTATTGTTGCTCGTCCGTGACGCAGCCCGTTATTACGCCATCTTGACGATTTATAGCCTTTCACTGCACTCTGCCAGTGCTTTAGACTTGAGCTGTCCTGCATACGTCTCATACATATTCGCAATACAAGTTATCCAAGCAGAACACGATCTGGAATGAAGTCACGTATGTCGCTGTACTACCCCCCTTCATTCTCGGTCGAGAAGCTTATGTCCTACAGTCTTTCCCCGCGCTTCGCTCAAGCGCGCTCCTCATACTCGCACTCGGAAAAACAGCGTCCCCATGACCACGGACGTTCTGTGTCCACCTTCTCGCTCTTCCTCCCTTGGCTATCGAAAGACACGACCTCCGCCACTTCAAATCATCCCTGAATTGTCAGAGAATGAACTCGACCTTGATGTATTATCTCCCACCCATTCGCCAGCGACAGCACGTCCCACGCAGTTTTCTTCTCAACAGTTGCAGTTTGATTCTTCTCGTCTCACTCTCTCTGCATTTTCCTTTTCCATCGACGATGCCCTGCTCATATTCGGTGATGACGGACCCCGTTCCCCTGCTCTTTCTGCTTCGTCTTCAACCACCGATGGTGCCTCAAGCGAAGATGTACCCGCTACGCCTGGAACCTCAGATGACGAAGACGGATATGACGTTTTAGTTCCCGCTCGTCGTCTCCGTCCTCAGCGAATCTCCATCCGCCCTCTTTGCATCACTAAGGGACGATCATCAGAAGACGACTATATTTACTACAACTGCCTTGGAAAGAAAGGAGAACTAGCCATTGCCCTCCCATTCACCGAAATACAGCCTGAAGTTGAGGCCCCCATGGTAGTCAACGAAGACACAGGCCATGACTTTTATACTCGTGAACTAGAAGATATCATCTCCCTCTCTCCTGTCGTCCCCTTTCATTCTTCTCCGGCGCGTCGAGACTCGCTCATCCTAGATGTTGGGGTTCTTTCCGTAGCTATTGAGGTTGCTGAACCGAAATTCCGAGGTCGCACCAGACTCTCGAAGCCTCTTCCCATTCTACCCCCTGCTTCCCCTCCTCTCTCCTCCTTCCCTTCGATCTCATCTTTGGTACGCACAACCGCCCATACGTCCGTCCTGCGCCGGAAGCGCAATATTCCGCCGCTTCCCAGCCATCCTCCTCCGCCACCTCCAGTCGAGTCTCGCCCTCTCCCTCGAATGGCAGTTCCTCTAGATGTTGAGGATTGTATGTTCCCTGAAGAAGATTTGAATTTAGATATCCCTACGCGCGTATCGATTGTCAGCAAGCCTGTTCTCGATGCAGAAGAAGATGCAAGCATCTATTCCCGGCCTTCTTTCCTATATGCACCTACCGCCAACACACAACCACTTCCACCTGCAATCCCAGAGACACCCCTCTCTGGAATGTACGGTGAAGTAACACTTCCGCGTTCCAGCACCGATTCGAACGCCCCGCGTTCTTCCATTGACTCTACCTCATCCTCGTCCACGACAAATACTCCCATCTCACCATTCTCTTTCCCACATTCACCCTACATTGAAGGTAATGAGTCTGAGGTCACGGAACGCTTGCGCAGCCGTTGGTCCTCCAGCACATTAGCTTCCCTGGATGTCGAGCCCTCACGGACGGGTACGCTTCTGTCGCCTTTCCGAAACGTCTTTGGTTCTCGAACGCGTCGCGTGCCTCCCCAAAAGACTCCGCCACAGACACCTCCATCGAAGCTTCCAAAGAACAAGCATCGGTCGCCCAAGACACCATCGCCACCAAGCACTCCAGACAGGCACATTCGGCAGGATTCGCGGTCGTCGACATCAAGCGCAGGCACAAGCACATCTGAATGTGAGGATCGCGATGGATCGCCCAGTCGGCTGAAGAGAAAACCCATCCCCATGTCCATGTTCTTACGTACTTGATTTCCTGGACGATCTGACGACTTGGATTCGGACACCGACCGAGACGTTTCGGAAACCCAATCTTGCCCATGATATGATAATTTTCGTCATTCATACTAATCACTTTTAACATTTTCCATCCTCTTTTTTTTTTTGCCTTGTTTGTTGCCATCACCTACACTCCACGCTTATTTCACGTCTAGACATACGCGCACACGAACATTACTGTAGCCTATACGTACATGCGTCGCGGACCCGCCGATATCTTCGTTTTCATACCAGTCTTGCTCTCCCTATCGATCTTGTAGCTATAATTCTGAATCAATGAACCTTGCTTCCCTTCCAGCTGTGCGTACGATCCCTATCCAACGGATCTAACTACTTAATCCCTGGGCACGAAGTTACCCAACATACGATACTGACGACATGATATACTTGCACAGCAAGATTCAAAATTTCCATCACCCTCGTATGATCCTTACTTCCCATTTCAGGCTGGACGCATGTCCGTCCAAAGTAGGGATCTATAGTCCAAGATGTGGCAACGGCTCGTGAACCGTGCGACGGAAGGGTATTCCATGACTTTGCCCTCAATTCAATGGGCTCATCGTCATCACCATGGCGGCATACGTCGTATGTGAGGACCTTGTACGAGCCCGGTACATGCGTGTAAGATCCCCGACCCCTGTCACTGAAAGATGTTAGTACCAAAAGATTGCATCTCGGGAGAGCCGACCCAGTGAGCTAAGCGGCTGGAATGTGATGGTACCGATCTCGTCACAGCCACAAGGCGAAGGATGCTGTATTGCGAATGTGAATCGCCATAGGAAGGGGGTACGACCACTTGAATAGTGAAGAGTATCTTGTGTGGACGGGTCAAGGATGCCCATTCGAGGAACCATGCCGCTGTGTGAAGGACTAGGAGCCACAATTTTGATGCGTATTTGGTCCATGCATCCCTACGACGGGTAACTTCGTTCATATATTGAGAGACCTGTAATGTAATTATACTTAGTCAAAAGTCACTTCCGTAGCCTGATCAAGCACGCGAGCGTGAGCTGTCACATACTCTGCGTTGGTGTGGTGTTAACAAGACTCGGACACTGCAGGCTATTAGCATAGAGACAACACAACAGTGGCAGGCCCCATATCTATTATCCTGTGCAATCAAATCGGAACTAAGATCTATGCTTGTTCTGTATACAGATATTATCCCTCCCCTACTAACCAATGTCAAAAATTATGCATCCCAGGCAATACTCTGCATCCCCTCTGTGTCAACTTCAGACGAGGGCATGTTTACCAGTGTATGCAAGTTTTTGAATAATGTGACCTTGTCGGAAAGCTGTAATATGATGTTCATAACATAAGTGAGTAATATATGAGGTGGACAGACCTGGTACTGCACGACTCGCCCAGATGTAGATGGCAAAACAAAGAAAAATGTCTCTTGACTGCCAGGCAGATCTCCTAGGTATGTATAAGTATCATCAATCAGTGACTATGGTGAGTCAATCCGAGACTACCTTTCGGTTTGCTGTAGACTAACTTGTATGATTGAAGACCTACCTTAGTCTTTACCTTCTTTGTGCGGTCCACTGTGTTTTGCTGTAATAGTTCTAGTAGTCCATTTCGGACCAAATCCCAGAGCACCATCCCGACAAAACACACGAATCGCGGACGATAGCGTGCAATTTTCTCGAGAAGTGTAGATACAGAACCTGTCATTTCGGCTATGGAGAGCTCGCGTGCCTGTGGGCTTCTGAGTCAAAAATATCCGATCACCAACATGAAATCAAACCTGTGTCGATGCTCGGTCTACTAAATTGGTCTGAAGTGGGTGTGAGCTGAAGGTACCCAAAATCAGAGCACCCTTCTCTGACTTACCAATCCAAAGTTGAAGCTTTCCGGCAGAGAAAAGTCTTCAGAGGCAGGTACAAAGGTGGCTGTCATTCCTGACGATGCGGAGGTGTGTCAAAGATGTGTTTGAAAGCTCAAGAATTACCTGAGCGGTGTAAACAACGCCAAAAGTGGTTTGTCGGGTTCGCATAGTGGTGGCCGGTCTCTGCAGACATTCGCCCTGCGCTGCGATGAGTGCATATAGTCTCTGACTACACGCTGATATCGGCACAATACTTACTTGATTCCACAAAACACAACTTCAGCAAGGTCAATGCGAGAGCATACTTGCAATGGAAGACGAAAAATGACATACCGTCGAGTCCGTGTTTTAGATGGTCAGGCAATGAACGGAGGACAGACGTGTCCGCATCATCTTCGTCCTTTTTTTTGACTTTCTTTAAAGGTATTCGACGTTGAGGCGCACTTTTGTCCTCATTCTTGAGCTCTCGTCCCTTTCGTTTCCTCCCGGCCGAACTTGACTCGTCGGGCTCTATTTTCACTTCTACTGGCACCGAATCCATGGGTTCGCATTTAACCCGGGACTCAATACACGCAGTTTGAATTTGAAGCTGACTCGCTTCAACACCTGCCCCGGAAGGTCTTGATGAGTCCATTGGTGGTAATGAAGCTGTCGTTCAAGTTCGATGCAGGCATTGTCCACCTGCTTATGGAAGGCCAAACAGTTACGTTAACTTGCAAGTTTATACAAGCCCCTCAATGACTCACAGCCACTCGATCGTGATCGCCCACGGGGAAGAGCCCCAAGGTTACTCTGGAGATCGAGTCGGGGCCATACTGTAATTCTTGGTAGCAATCGTTCCCTAATTTCCCCGACTACGTAATTAGCATTACTGCGATAATCAACGTGCGTCGTTTATGCCCGACCGGAAGGGGGACAAGAAGAGATCTGACATTATAAAACAATAGGTACAATCAAGTACACTAAAACTCTCCATAAGTACTGTGTATTGCAAGAACAACCTGGTAGTAATCAAAAGAAAGAAAACGCTCCTACGATGACAAAAAGCGAACACACAACTGGACCCCTTACCACATTTGTCATGACGCAGGGAAGACACTGACATCGTGATCCACCGCCGTGGCGGCGGACTCGAGGCTTGCACTCACACCCCCATCAGCGCTAGCCCCGGGACCCGTCTCTGCGTTCGCACCCGGATCTATACTCGGGCCCTGACTCCCTTCCGGTGGTGGGTCTGCCTCATCCGCACGAGCATACATCCGCTCTGACCATTCTCCTGAGTCCACATCCGTTTCCCATGCCTGTTGCCTCTCTTTCAACTTTTCCATCCGCTTCCCCATCAACACCTTCTCGTCCTCGCTCAATGTATGCAGCAGAAAGTCTTCCGTGTGCGGGACGTAAAACAAGCGATACGTACGTACGCACACACGGATCTCAAGCGTACCACGGGCAAGCACGTCAGGTGCTGTTGCCCTCACCGATGGTGGCACATTCCTACATATATTCGATGAGCGAGACTACGCGATACCGGTGTTAGACTCAAAACTACCTTTTCAAAAACGGTCGTTGCAGTCTTGATACGGGAAGACCCTGCGCCGAATCACCCTGAAAACCCACCATTTACTCACGCGCACGGCGACACCAAATGGAAATACCCACCGAAACGTATGCATCTATATACGACTGCCATCGTTCAGCCAGAATCTCCGCGTCATAGGCTTTCGAGTCGTCTTTGGCTAACAGCTGTATAGTCATCGTCTTTGCTCTCTGTATCTAGTCACCGTTTCAATACATCTATCGAAAGGCAGAATATGGCTGGCGTACCCAATCGATCCGGTAAATGTTCTCGTCCATACCCATGATATTCTCTGCTAATCGACGACTGTTTGTCTGGTCTTGCATCGTGGGCGACAATAGCGCTCGATCTCGTCTCAACAGTTCAAGCAGGTCATGACATCGTGGGTCAGACAGCACGAGTTGCACCTGTTTGATGAATGCCCCGAGCACCTTGTCAATCGTAAATATACGGTATGCATCCTACAATTCACAGTTCAGGGCAAGAAATTGGTGGAGAATGGAAACAGACCCTGTATCCAAACATATACCGCATTTGTTCCTCGAACCCATGCTGATCAATCTCATTGTCGAATAATCTTTCGCAAGACTCGAGCATGAGATCATAATAGTGCTCTGCGTGGGCCATCCGTTCGTCCAATTGGACAAGTGGAGGTATCGTCGACACTTTGGCATCCTTGGCGTCCGTGGTGGAAATAGTGTTTTTTAAGGGTCGGTTGGGCATCGACGCAGCTAGGTTCTTGAAAAATAAGAAACGGGAGTACAGTATCTAATAGAACGGTCCATTAGTCCCCATACAAGACGTCATGGCATACCCAACTTACTTCAAGTAACCGCAATAGCACATAATATATATTGTTGCAGAAAAAGACGTGTTTTCGTGATGCGGGCCGTGATGGCGAAGCGCTATCACCTTCAGCTTTGCCTTCCTCCACCGCGTCAATTTGCATCGCGTCAGGCGGCGTCGGTGAGACAGGACGAGATGGCGCGGGCGACGTCCCATCTTGAGCGCGTGTCTTCCGGTTCGTCGACTTGGCTTGTTCGCTCTTCAACAGCTTCTTTCTTAAATCACCGCCTGAGGAAGCGCCACCCGCCTTCCGCCCTCGGTTGCCTCCGGTGCGAGATGAGCTCCCGCTCACCGCACTCGCCGTCTCAACGTCGTCGGCAACGCTACTCGCACCGTCCACCCCTTCCCCTTCAATTACCTCTTGCACAACGAATGCACGATTAAATGCCTCATGGTCGAGGACGAAATACAGAGGAATGAAACTCCGCAGGAAAGCCTCCACGCGCTTGCGGTCCGCGCCGTTGATCTGGCCTTGCGTCCGATCCAACAGCGATAACGTCATCTTGATGACGTCCTGCAGCACGCCGACGTCTTCAATATCGTATGCTAGTTGATGTCTCGGTCGAGTGCGGGTAAACAACGGGTCAATGTAGGACGCCCGCTTGTCCATTTGTTCATCCCGCACTGCCTCGATTTGCGAGATGAACGCACGTGCGGCAATTGCTTTCTTGTCCGTGGTCTTGAAATTAATGGCTTGGTGGTCGAGGGACTTGCGGTAGTTCCGCGCGTCAACTTCGCGCCATATTTTGTTCCATTCCCTCTGTGCACGTTTCCATTCTTCCTCTTTCTCTTTGAGCCGCATGAGTACGACGGGGATGGCGACGGATGGAGTATCCTGCATCGCCTGGAGCACGTCTAACCCCGCTTCTCGGCCGTATATTTTCTTGATGATACGCTGATGTATGCTCTTGCCAGATCCACCCAAGTTGGGCTTGAGCTTGAACACGGCACGCTCTTCAGGGGAGAGTTGGGCAATCTTGTTGTTAATCGGTTCGAGCATCCCAATCGTGCGTACGATCGCTTCGATGTGAAAATCGTATTCGTGCCGTTCTTCTTCCGATCGATGGAGGGCTTCTTCGTAGACGTTCTTCTTGTGAGCAATGAATCCCGAGTCTTCACTCGACCACGTGGGGTGAGAGACCCATTCATCATTCAAAACGGATTTGCACATTTCGTCACGCCCCGAACAGGTCGCTTGAGCTTCCTGTGCGCGTGAACAATGACGGTTAGCAATCCCATTTGATACGGAGGATGAATACGTACGGTAGACGGCATGCGCCTGTAGCTACCCAGCTGCAGTCCAGTATTGATACGACCTGGCCTCAGAGGCATGTTGGGAGCATTTTGACCCTGTGCACGCGCCCACGATTGTTGTTGTTGTTGCTCTTCCAACAACCATCTCTCCCTCTCCCTCCTATCATCCCATCCAAGGATCTCTCTAAATTGACGCATCAGCTCGCCATCTCCGAGGAAATTCCGTGCCTCGCGGACAAGTCGGGCGGTATCAATTAGCTCTTGGGTGAAGAGATTGACGAGACGCAAAAATTCGTTGAATGCTTCACGATTGTTGATAGCTCGTTTGACTCGATCAAAGAAGTGCGTTTCATCTAGACTGGGGACAGGTATAGAGGGGGCGGCATATTGTTGTTGTGCCTGCTGAAGCTGGACCTGACGGATTGACGAAAAATCTGGCGATGGAACTCTCTCCACGCCATTTGTAGTGCCGTTGACGGCCATGTTCGCCTGTTTGGACTTCTTTTAGCGTCAAAACTTCGGGAAAGTAAAAAGGTAACATACACGCTGAGTGGGTACACTCTTGGGTGCTATCTCTCTTTCACGCTCGCGTTCGTTGCCTTTCCGCTTTCGCTTTTGGGGGACAGTGGCTGCTTCTGCGGCTGCTGCGAGGGAGACCTCTGGTCTACGCCGTGTCGATCTGTCTAGAGGTGTGTTGGATCTCGTGCGCCTGATTTCTGTAGGAACGCTAAGGAGACTGTCTTCCATGTCATCGAAGAGCGCTTGACTCTTCTCCGGCATGAATATTCGAAAATCAGATCGCAAATCGGGATCATCTTTGAATAGTCGAGCGATTTCGGCGGAGACTTCCCTCTGAATTGAATGCAAAACCATTCAGTAACCTAGCCAGCATATAGGCGCGCAGAATGGACATGCCTCATCGACAGCGTCAGCCATGTTATGATACCTCCCGAGAATCTCCAGGAAACGACGATATGTGGCTTCGTCACACCGTTGTTTGATTTTCTGCACGTATTGTACCGCGGGTTCGATGGATACAGTGTCCAACCCCACGCCATACATGCTCGGATCGGGAGGAAGAACGTTTGATGGGCCGGCAGCCGGACCGTCGACACGAGGCAGAGAAGAAGCCTGTAGGGCGCTAGGGCCGGTCGGGTCGTCGTGGGTTGATTGCAGCATTGTTCCGGAAGGTGTAGTGACAGTGATCATAGCAGATTGTTGCGGGTCCGTAGAGCATTCTATGCGGTAACCAAGGGGAAGAAACGTGTTAAATCCCTGAATGAGCGTCGGGTGGCCACTGAAGAGGTGAGAGACGCGTCTGATGACACCTGGTGTGTCTATTCTGCACCAAGGGTGAGCATATGATCCGTGGAGGAGCCAAGCGCACGACTTACAGCTGACTTTTGAAGTCTTTCATGATGTCCAAAAATTGATTGTAGACATCCGGTTGGTCCTGAAATTGGACTTTGACGGCGTCGAGATAGCTCAACGCATCCGTGACATTAAGTTGACGTTCCTGGGGCTGGCCGTCGAGGTAAGAAAGTGATGGAAGCCGCACGCTGAGCGGGAGTGCATTCGAGGACTCGGGAATCATGGGTGTAGCCTGTGTAGGCGACTGCGTTGGCGCAGATTCCGCGTTGCGCTGCGCTGGCGGCATGCTGACATCTCGCTTACCCTCCTCGAGTTCCTCGGCTGATGGTGGCATGTCTGTGGACTCGGGAATTGCAGGTTCTGACTCCACACTGCCCGTACGTTTGGCTCGTCCATGCTGTTCCTCGATCATTTCCAGTTCTGTAAAGTCCATCGCCGTGGCCTGTTCGACCGTGACCAATGGCTGATCAGACGCACCAGACGCTGAAATCTGGATCACACCCGTGAGGGATTCAGAGGTAGTCTGAAAGGCCGATGCTGGTACCGTGGCACCGTCGTCGTCCTGGACGATGGCAAGAGGCTCAACGTCCATCGCGACGTCCGGCTGGGCCAAATTCCCAGATCCACTGCCGTCTGTTTCTCGTTCGCCGTCCATTTGGGAGTTCGGTTGGCAGTTTCGACGGAATCGTAAAAATGACGAGCAACGATTCGATCACGCGAGTGGCTGTGCACAAGGCCCGAAACATTTTCACACCACCTCTAGATGGATATTTTTCTAGAGAATTCTTATCGGGCATATGGTGTAGCTGGTTATCACATCCGCTTAGCATGGTGCTGAGTGCGGGGGGTCTCCGGTTCGAGTCCGGATTTGTCCACTATTTTTGGTCCCGTAGTCATGCATAACCGATCGGTCTCGATCTCTTTTACTTCCTCTCGCTCTAGTTTTCGTGTAGGTTATCACAATTCCGAACAAAGTACGTACAACATGCAACATACACAGATATCCCTCTCCAAAAGGACCAAAACACTGCACTCCCATGCCTCATGTTCGTTTATTTCTCCATCCTGCACCAATGTTCCCGATCCCAAAGTTCCCAAAGGCGCCACCGCTTACCGTACTAGTGCTCGCAGGAGTAGCTCCTGTCTCAGTGGTGGGGCTGGTGACGTTTCCAAAGGAACCCTTGTGGGCATGAGTCACCGACGGGCCAAACGTTGATCGATAGGACGTTGATGGCATTGCTTGGATGGACAGGAACTTGTTTGGCAAGGGCCGATCCTCCGTGTTGTACTGAAAACAATCAATGGTTGTACCCAACGGAAACCCAGCGGACGAACCTGGAACTCAAGACCAATCCCATCGCTTTCAGATACATCCAGCAACTTGACGAGTTTCTTCCCGATGCCATTAAGTCGCTCAACATCGTCCTTGCTTCGCGTCCACAATTGGATGCGGTCTACCTTGCTTCTCAGGCTCACGACTGCCCCGCAAATTTCGTCGCCATCTTCCAGTTCCTCTCCGACCAACGCCATCGCCAACCACGCCCAGCACCGATCCAGTAACGCTGGGTTATTCTTCATCGTAAGGACCCACTTTCCACCTTGCGCGTTCGCAGCATCTTCCCACATGGGTTTGATCCCAGATTTGAAGATGTGATAGTTGGAGTTCCGCTCGAGCTTTGAGGGTGGCTTGAGCCAATTGAAATAACGGCAAAAGGATTCGACAGTGTCGAATTCGCCAATGACGACCAACCCCGCCTCGTAATCATCCTCGGGGACGGCAGAGAATGGAACCCCCTCCTCGGCCGTGCCTTTGGGAGGTACATGGGGTGCCTTGGCTTTGGTGTCGTGGTAGATTGTCCTATGAGCAAGATATAGATACATTCGTCCCTGATCCAAGCATGCCCACTCACCAAGTAAACTGGAGGGGATGCTCCGGCGCCTTCATAACTGCACCAGGCGTCTTTGGGTCCTCAATCATCTCTGCTTCTGGTGGACGCGATGATCCATCAATACTAAGCGATCTCGCCTTGGCTAGGCGAGCAGTGATGGCATCGAGACTTGGAATATTCTTGTACCCTTTGACCTTCTTCTCAGGAGGCTTCGTAGCATTGCCAGTCTCCTGATTGAGTTCGTTCAGTTTGTCTTGGGTAAGAGGTTCCGTCTCGAGTAATGCTTCCTCCGGGATAGAAGGCGTGGTGCATTTAGGAGGTGTGGCCATGGTCGTGGCCGTGAGTGCCGGGGACGTTGAACGAGTGGAGGGCGCATTCACGACGATAGAGTCGTTGGTGCAAGTAGTCGACAAGGACGTCTGTGAGCCAGTCCGAAGGATGGACGCGGCGAGACGTGGGCGAGCAGACGTGCCAATCGCGGATGCCGTTGGGTTGGCCGAGTTGAGATTGATACGAGCAGCGAGTTGGTTGAGCGATGGTGGTCGTATAGCAGCCGCTGGACGCTCTGGCTTTGGTGCATGCATGGAAGCCTGTAGAGTCTGTGACGACGGTGGGCTCGACATCGTGACGGGCGTCCGTGAGTAGTAACAGACGACGCCTGGTTCAATTTATTGCGCAGCTTGTCGCAAACACATCCATCAGATAGCTATCTCTGCTATACGTGCATCTACACTCGAATCGTCTACTCGTGGCGTTATATCATCACGATCATGTGGATGATCTACGACAATCGTGATGACATAAAGCTCGATGATAAACGCTTCTACCTTGTGACACCCCTCAAAGACCCCGTATCTTCTAATACAAAGTCCCACTCTGTTCAATATAGAAAGAGAAGAGAAGCCTAAAAGATGGTTCCGATGAAGAAGGGCCCGAGCGCTCAAGAAGTTGATGCGAATGTCGTGCAAAGTGGTTAGCCGGCCCGAACCTGTCGCAGACTCGGAGCGCGCTCTGACATTTGTCGGCAGGCTCAGGGCCACTTGAGGCAGGTGAGCCTCAAGTCGGGTGTGACAGTGAATGTGGTCGGTTGGTAAAATGATTCGCAAGACTGAAATACTCCGCTTCTCACGCATAGATACGGTACTAGTATAGTGCTCAGCGCCCAGGTATGCATCGTTTGGGGGTGACCCTATCCAGTTCAGTTCTCCTTGCTCACTGTCAACCATTGTACGACAGCTTACACGTGTACTTCGGTCCAGTCTCCGACGGCCCCACACGTCAAGTGGTCCTTGACATCACTGACATTAGATCTAGACTTTTAAAAGTGGAAGCTATTGTCCAGCAAATTTTTTCTAGTGCACGGACAGGTTCGATGGTAAGATTATATAAATTTTGGCTTTGACCACAACTCCTGCGTATTTGCGTCAGGGTAGCTGCTGAAACTTGTCCAACTCGGAAATATCAATCTTCTGAAGCGCTGGCAGGTACCGGGGTAACGATCTGCCGATGTGTGACACGGGTTCCCATCTCACGACGCATTCGCTAGATCCGCCGTCACGCGCATGTGAACTGTCTGCCAAACGCCCTTTTTCAATGGTATAAATAATTTAGATTGACAAGTGCCAAAACCAAAACCAACAACGTTAGTAACCGAGATAAAATTGCAACCTTGCGATCACATTAACATGCGGGCATTCTAACACATGCCGGAATTCTACGCTGAAACAAAAGCTGCCCTGAACGGCACGATCCATCTCACCGTTTCAAACTTTCAAGGGCCACGTTTGGCGGTTATTCCATTTCCATTACTTGCGCTACTAAGTCACTTTCCAGGCATTAGCCCTGTCCTACAAAAGTAGATCCTCTCTGGAATCTTCTCAGGGTCCTTCTATCATATGTAACATTCCCCGAAGGTTGGAAAGAAGAACCCTCCCAAAAATCTATCTCTCAAGCCAACAAACCCGTCACCCAACACATCTAAGAAGTCAAGACCGTCAGGCATCCACCGTGCCAGAACAGAAATGGCTCAGATTGGGTTATCGTCACCGGAGACGGTGTCTGCTCTTTTGAGTAAGTGTATAGCTGCATCCCATTTGAATTACTACCTACCGAATGTACTTTCACAAGTCGTCACTACTATGCTTCATGTGTTGGGTTTTGGCATAACCTCATTTCGGCTCTGGTTTCGATATCACATCCGACGGTTCTGGTGGGATGATTTCTGGGCAACTCTCGTATTTCTCTCCAATGCCGTCTGCATGGTGGCTATGTGGCTACTTGCTTCCCCACTTGGCAACATAAACACCGAGGCTTTGCGTGAGCAATCCATTTTTATTGATCCTATCCGTTGAACATTAATTTCATCATTTCTTCACTCAGCTACCCCCGCTCAGTCACGAAGCACCCACATAATAACTTTCTGGTTGTCCATGATCTTCTATACGTGCTCAATATGGTTTGCCCGTATATCCATCATATGCTCGGTGGTCCGCATCGTTCCACCAGCTAGAGATGTCACCATGACAGCTTTTGGCTCCGGTGGGGTGTTTCTCTGCATGTGGATCTACATGCTCATTGGCAAATCGGCCGTGTGTTCTTCGGACGAGTCATGGTATAATGCCCCCGCCATGATCGTGTGTCCGATTCCAGAATGGTTAGCTATATCAGAAGTTTGCAGTAGGTTTCTCCACCTCGCCATATATTCATTGCTTACTCATTTTGATGCACTCAGCCGATGCCCTGTCGGACATTATCCTCGTCATTTTCCCGCTCTGTTTACTATGGCATGTGAAGCTACCCCAAAACCAGAGGATCATGGTCCTTTCTGTTTTCTCGACAAGCATCTTGGTTAGCGTCGTAAGCGCGGTACACACATCATACATCATCCCTCGGGCCACATTCATCGGAGGGATCACAGCAGACATCGGGGTGAGTACGCATATCCCCATTCCTATCTCATCTCTATGTCCCCATTTCCTGAACTCGGCTGACAAGACATATGAAAATAGTCTGCAGTTTCTCTCATCGTCTGCAATCTGCTCGTCATAGTCACTTTCTTCTACCGAGTGACCAGAAATGGCAGAGATATCACTGCTGGCGTCTTCGGCAAGAACTCCGAGTCAACGAACCGTCTTACTACAATCGATCTTGAGTGTGCCAGAAGCTCCTGGTTCACATCGACTCGGACGACCATAGGCGCTGAGACCGACTTGACGGCTACAGTCACGGCAACAAATATCTCGAGTGTCGTATTTGCCCACCCAAGCGACACCTTGGGCTCCATTCCCGCAACTTGCGGGTCTGACCTTCCAGACACGGTCCCACCACTGTCATCGATTATTACGAGGCAGTAATGGTGGGTATTTGTTTATTCTGCTCCTCGGAGCCTAGGGTATTTGGGAAGCTATTCTAAATTTATTTACTCATTATTGGCTCATTCCCTCGTCTGTTTGCCCACGCGATATATTTTTGTATTGTCACTGTATCTGCCGCTCGCTGTATCGATGCTCTTTCTTTCTTTCGGCTTTTCGACGTCACTTCCTCATGATGTTGTGCTGTTACGACCATTGTTTACCACTGGCAAACGTACGTTATTCCCCTTGGCATGTCTCGCATTATTTTCCTTTTTTTCCGACCCCTGTCAAGATTACAGGATCACAATTCGGGACCGCGTCCCACTGGCATGCTACCAGACCCACATGACGCTCTGCTTTTCCCTTCCCTCGCTCATCCCCTCCGATCCCAGGCATCGCTCGATCGACATATTTGTAGACTCGAATGGATGGCTTTTCATACATGCTCATCATGCATCTCCCGGGCCGTTTTCGGGATCCTGTTCGGCCCAGCCAAACTGATGTTCATTCGGGATCGATCGATCATCGATCATCATTAGGTGTGTATGTTTGCATAGATTTTTACGGAACTATATGCCAGCAAGCAAAGCAGTGCCCCCGCCAGCTTCGTGAATGCATCGCTTGCATTGACAGCACCGTCTCAACACAATCATGATGCATGACTCGGATGCTCAAGTCATCCGCGACGCGATCACCAATTTTTTTCCCATCAGTGAAAGATGGATGGCACCTACCCGCAGACACTAATAGAGCTATCCGTTCCACCACACCATACTCAAGCACTACGTTGATGCTCAATACTATCTACATCCGCATCTGCGAAACGGAACCAACCTTGATATATTCCACGTGGCCACCCTTTTGATCATCAGATCGGTGAAACGGTACTAGTGGTACACTTTGGAGACATCGCCTGCGATTACAATCCCAGACGTCGTGAAAATGTACCGTCTTGTCTACCATGCGTAAATACATCAATCGTATCAAGAACGTCCGTCCCGATGTTGAATGTCGAACGACCACAGGTCAAATCTTGTGGACCGGAAAGGTGAAACAGGTTCGGTAAACCCGGAAGGAGATAGATTTAAGCGAAACGGATCCACCGACACGTTTCAGGTTCCTGCAGCCGCAGTCAGGCTGTTGATACGTTGATACCCTGCATTACAAGGCTGGTTGTCGTCAAGGTTGCGTGAGCAACCGGAGAGCCTCGAGGTCGAAGCAATTGTGTCGTTTCCGCGCACACTTGAGTACTCAGTTCTGGTGGTAGTTGACGGCATCTGCAGGTATCAACGGCATGTCATGTCACAATGGTGATGATCATATCACACACTCAGGGTAGGTTCTTGCTAAGACGATACACGTCTGCCGAATGATGTGGCTTTGTTCCGGGGATTTTACACTGAACGCTCTTCCCCAGAAACATTATCAATCGATTATTCTTCGTTGGTCCCCAGTGACTACCCCAGGTACATATCTTGCAGGTATTATCAGTGACACATACAACGAACCTGCTCCAAAGGAGAAACAAAATGACAACATTAAAGGAATTGAACTACTCGACAAACATTGGGTGGATTTCGATTGGAATAAAGAACACGGGGTCATGTACCATAGTAATTTGCAATTGGCCAATCCCATCATGCAGTACAAAGATATCTATAGATAAAAGGGTTTAGCAACCAAAAAATAAAGATTTGGAATTCATGTTTGCTTTCCAAAGAATTGGAATCGCTCGGCGAGTACATGTTCCTTTCACCATGCCTTGACTCCCCATCCTATCAGAGAGAAGAACAATGGGCCCACCTCGGCGCTGATTGCACCGATGCCAGCATAGACGACCACCTTAGTGAGCACTATATAAGAAAGTTAGAACGTCAACCAGAGGCAACGCAAAAGAAAGGACAAGCGAAAGAAAGTGAAAACGCACCGTCGGCATCATAGTGCTTGACGTCTTTCATCGCTGCCATGCCAATCTTATCCGTCTCCGTATATTTCCCATTTTCCAAACTTGCACCTATTCCCGATCCACCGTGGGTCTTTCCTTGCTCCCCATTCAAGTTCATAACTCGTCGCTTGATTGCCTGCCTTGATTGCTCAAAGCCATCCACACCACTCACAGACAACGTGCTCTGAAGATCGATCACGCTCGGGATGGGACGAAGGCCATTCTCTGTGGGTAAACGACCATAATCAGTTGCAGGCGTGTAGAAACGGCGATGTGGGAGATCGAAATAGGACGCCAATGTGCGGAAGACGGGTGGAAGAACGGTGTGCATCACCGATTTCGCGAAAAGTCGCCAAATGAAAATAATCAGGATGCCTATACATTCCAATAGAACGATTAGAAGGAACCGTGCAGGCATCGGGACATACCAAATCCGACTTTAGCTACTGCCAGACTCCACCATTTCATTCTTTCATCCCATGTCCAGATATCGCCTTGACCGCCGGGCATTAGCGTGTCTAAAAATCTAACATCTAGACCAGTATAAACAGAGTGCCATCGCCCAAGACAGATACCGAGGATGGAAGACACAAACGCAATCGCGTCTTCGAAACACGGGCAATCATCCACTGGTTGCGGATGGTAGTGCACCAATAGGAGGCACAACGGCACCAGCACGGAAGGAACTAAACACGAGTTAAGATCATCCTTTATCAACGAGTCAACGGGATATGATAATGGTGCGCACCGATCCATGATCCGCTTTCCAACCAACGCTCCAACATGTTGCTCGTGATCATGTAGACTGCCCAAATGGCAGCTCCAAGTGCCACGCCGACAGCACAGTCTACGAAGGAGTGCATTCCGGTGTAAATCCTACCGAACACGATGGAAATAACATATAGCCCCAAAATGCCGCAGGAAATCCAGTAAGTCCCGCTGGATATGACCGAATACTCTGAGTAGGCGGTGTGTACCTGACCAAAGATGAAGAGTGCCATGGAGACACTGTTCGTCGAGTGTGTTGACGGAAAACCATATTCAAGATGATGCGTGCCAATAGCTTGACAAGGAATTGACCAATAGGCAACGACAGGTAATAAAATAACCACGTACTTAGACGGTTTACGGGAGGTACAAAGGGACGGGGTGAACAGAAGAGATCTTTGATGAACGATGAGAAGTAGACACCGGATGCCAAAACCACCACAAGGCTGGACATCCAAGTCAGTTGATGCATGACACCGCCTGTCAAAACACAAAACTCACCCTCTCCCAACCTCTGGAAATCCAAAGAAGAACAGAATTGGGAGTGCAATCATGAAAAATGTGTGTGTTCCAAGTGTTGAGGAGTAGAGGAAATAACTGTCTAACCAGGGATTACGAAGAGAGGCCTGTAATCCAGTCAGCCAACCTGTATGGCACCATGCCAGAACTTGCCTGTATACGTGCTATGATATGACTCTCGCGTGCGACCTGCTTGACGAGAAAAGTACGAGTCGTCGCTCTCCATCGTGGCAGTGTCGTATTGTAAATGTCATCTGGACGATTTCCGGGACTGTCTTGAGATGCGTCAGACACTGCGGAGTCTGCGGTGTTGGCAGTGGCATCAAGTTTAGAGGAATGGTTTCCTAGGAATTGCGGCATCGTTCTGAAATAGTGTCAGGTGGCAGCAGCAGCCGACGTGCGGGGGCACAACGGAGACAACTTGGTGTTTATGTAACAACATGTATGCTATGTTGCAACTAAAAAGGCAGTCACCGCCTGATGACCAAGATAGTAACCCGGAACAATGAGCCCAGCTATCCTACGATCAATGCAACTCATGATCAACAGCTGGAGCTGTGCTACCTGTGTCTGGTGATCATTGTTTCCAAGAGACAAATCAGGTCCTCTTGATCATATCATGCTGATCGTTGGTATGTATATGAGGCTATGCAATTGGTACCTGAGATTGGCCTCAGTCACCTTCACCCAGAGGCTTTAAGTTTGCCTAGCATCCCCACACACTACGTTATGTGGATCATCCTCTAGCCCCGTTGAATTATAAGGCTGGAGGTCGTCCCAAGATGAAATATTCCATGTCGATTTTACTTGGCCATGGGATAGCATATGTTGGTAATATTTTTTCAGTACTAGATAAAGCAATTATATGCTTACTAGTAGCCCACCATTCGCGACCATTCGTCTCAAGCGCTTTAGGATTGGATTGGGTTATATGGGCCATGGCGCGCGGGAACAAGCTATATAGTATATACTATTATACACCATCCGTATTGAATAATGGCTGTTAAAAATCCGAAATTATGTAGACATGGGATATAACCCACCCACCCCAATGTGGCGGCCCAAAACATTACTAGTAAATCTCTATTTCCATCACAATTCAGCTTCGTCACCGAATGGGTCCCAATCAAACGGTTTATCCTCGAATATATGGTGTCTTTTGCGGTCATCGTCCACCACTGGTTCGTCTACTTCCTCATCCGACAAGCCAGCATCTTTCATCCCTTCTTTCGTCAACTTTAAAAGTCGTTTTCGCTCGTAATCGATACGTCGACGTGTAGACGGTTCGGTAGGAAACGGGGTGACGGGATTCGAAGAGATGATAAATGGAGATGACGAGAGTTCGTAGAGGGGAAGGGTAGATGACTTGAATAGATTAGTTTCTGTCAAGTGGCTGTGCAACGATTACCTACCATATCGGGATCTAGCACCTCTTCATCCTCCTCGTCCTCGATCACGTTGCCTCGTGCCGCTCTTTCTCTTTCTTCTTCGGCTTTCAAATATCTTTCGAATGCCCCTACTCTATTCCACCGCAATGTTTCGATGGTTCCCATCCGGAGCGTTGCATCAGGATCAGACAGGGAAAGGGAACCATTCGAGAAGAACACAAAAGGCATGTTGCCAACGCCTTTGCGTCCTTGGATCTTCTTCGTGTTTACCGTGATATGTATCTGTACTTCCTCATTGTGATGCTAGCATACGTCGGTCACTCTACCCACAATTGAAAGATGTATCACTCACATATACAATCCCTCTGGTGAGGTCACCTCCTTTCGGCCAGACCTTCGAGAGGGTAAAGTCTTCCTCTGCTTCCCACTTCCAATCTTCACCTGCCCCCTTGTCATCGAGCCAAAGACTATCTCCTGGGTCGTTTCCAGGATAATGATAAGGATCGCGCACCATGGACGCCTTGACCGATGTCTGTGCCTCCTTGATTTGTCCTGCGGACCCCATCTTGATTTTGCGCTGTATCTCGAAGAGATGACCGACCGGATCTAGAAACTCGACCTGCTTTTCCTTGCCTGAAGACGATACGCTCGACGTACGACGACGAGGCAGCCGCCGCAAATTGTGCGCCCCGACGATCTCGTCATCCGTTGCGGGATCGAAGACGTATTGAACGAGTTTACGAAGATGAGCAAGGGTGTAATTGAGAGGGACTTGAACGATGCGATATACGCCATCTTTGTTGTACTCTCGGCCATTCGCACGGGGATGAATGAGCTGGAATCGGAGGGGAAGGTGCTTCGAGAACGACGTTGGGCGTGGGAGGGTCGTTCCCTGAGTCAGTCGACGGATGCGACCAAAGGGATTCGTGGGTGAGTCTGCGGGTACTTTCCAGTTGTATGCTGGCGTGCGCGGTGTGGTGAAAATCGAAGACGTCGATGGAATGGGTGACGACGGTGGTAGTGAACCCGTTGTTTGACGTCTTTTGGGACCGCGTGTGGGCGTGTATGACAGAGCACTTGGAGATTCGACGCGAGGACGTTTGGGGGCCATTGTTAACGTTAAACTTGGGTTGGCTTGGCGGGCGAAAAAGTTGACTCAACAAACGCGTAAAATGATGGCACAAAGTTATGATCACATGACTATCACATGACCGCGTACAGTGGACGATTCCATGAACTTCACAGTGGCCACCCAAGGAGATTTACTCAGGTTGGGTTCGACGATAGGACACATCGAGAAACAGAAACTGCCCGGTCCAACTTCTAAGTTCTCGCCCGAGATCGTCGGAAAACCTGTGCTGCGCTGTGTCGGAGGCAGCGGCCTCTCGC
>JBBPLF010000164.1:0-32089 GCA_038089615.1 Aureoboletus auriporus
ATTTTCAGCTTCACCTCCATAAAGAATATCAGTTATGCTTATAGAGGTGTCAATGAAGCTTGATACAGCACCCTTGTATATCTTCAAGCGATGTTCATTCCTCTCCCGTTGCGCTGTAATGCGGCTATCCACTGGCAAGAGGGACTCCGGCTTGGTGCAGATAGAACTGCCAAAAGACTGAGCCACTAAGCGATCGAAGATCTGATGGATTGTTTTTTAAAAAGGGGTCAGAGCAGTCAGGAAAAAGATACTCACAAGAGCAAGGAACGATGTCGCCTCTTCCGTGGTATAGTTTTTCAGAGCGTCGATGCATATCCGTTACAAAATGAACAATAGGAATCTGGGCACGGCAGAGAATCCACCAAGGATCAAACCTGGGAGCCTGGATTTCCTACTAGGGCCCACCCAGGTCGACGACTCGGAATGGCGAAATGTTCGGGTAAAATGATGTTAGAGATCGTCTGAGAAACCAGTGACATTGCGTCTAAATCTGTAAAGGCTTTTAACTTTCAAGTTCAGCCACCTCTGTGCTCACTCGAATATTCGTCCAGACGCTGTGCAAGTGTCGCTACATTATGGCACATTTGATACGCGCCTAGACAGAGTTCCCATGGCGAGAACGGACGCGTTAAAACGCCACTACGCCCAACTTGAAGACCCCTCGTCCGAGTTTTTTTCCAAAGTGATAACTGATCAGGCAGATTCAGGCTGCAGTGATGCACATGAATGACGGTACATAAAGCGCCTCTTTTTCCCGAGGACCAACGGGACTTTGGAGGAGGAAAAAGACTTGGACTGACCCCTTCATGCATGGGAGATGCAACCGACCCCTCGTGTTTCTTTTTTTTTTACGTCCATGTCATCTCCTTCCGAGGCTCGTGCATCTATCTGAGTGCTTCATTTCTTGCAGCACGGGTGACTCCTTCAAAAGTTCAAATCATACTCGCGTCTCCTCCGCACTATCATCGCCAATTCGACCACTCTGAATTCGATATGAAGAAGAGTGACGCGTGTACGTTGGTGCAATATGACCGGCCTACGTCCATATTGAACTCTCCGCCATAGCATGCGAGATGATCCGATCCTCGTCATCCTATATCATCGTTCGAGGCTAGCGCTTATCAGTGTCGGCTGACGTACTTGAAATGCACATACTTGAAGCGGCACTATCACATGCCCACGAGAGACTATTATCCCGCTCCTCGCTCGAAAATTGTGATGCCGTAGTCCATAGTCACCGCGTACTTATCTTCAGATTCAATTTCCATCACGCCACTAGCCACGATGAAATTAATCATGATTGATCATGTCGTTGTTAAGGCTACACTTGTCTATCTAGAACCCCAAAGTATACACATAAACGCTAGTGATACGATAGTTTCGGGGAAGAGTTCACAATTGAGTGGGTATCCGCTAATCCAAGAAAAGAAAAAAAGAGCGGCGTCATCGAGAAAGAGTGAGAAATGGCGCTAAAAATACATAAAAATAACGCGAGATGGAAGAGTGTCGGTTTTTCCCAAGACGAAGAGAAAGAACGGTGCGGATCCGATTGCGAGCGCGTCTATACTGCACGTGGGGTACCGGGGGTGTACCGGGGCGGTGCGCTCGTGTCGAGCGTCGCCGCGGGGAGCGTGGGCAGAGGCAGACTGTCCAAGTCGACGGGCAATCTTGGAAGCGATTCCTTTGACATGGACGCTGTAGTCGTTTGGGTGGGCGAGTACGGCACCTCCTTCACGTCCGCCAACGCACCCCCCATATCGGGCAACGACACGCGGGACGAAAACGAGGTGAACGAATCGCGCTTCTTTTCCGTCTGTTGCGTAATGTAGACGGGCATCGTGGTGTCTGGGTTGGTGCTGTAGATATGAACACATGTGAGATGAAAGACGCGAAGGGCTCAAGTGCGATGTGTACGTACGCAGTCCAGGTGCCGTTGGTAGAGATACTTCCAGTGGTAGAAAGGCCGACCCGCTTTGCGACCGACGCGTATGCAAGGCGGTAATTCCTCTTCGCTTCATCGGCAAATCCGAAAAAGGCAAAGAACATGAGCGCACACAAGACGACAGAGTACCGAGAAAACTCGACGGCTGTGGTTGAGAGTGCGTTCGCTTGCCACACAGCAGCAGGAACAAAGATGGGTGTACTGAAACCGGCATGGGCAGTGTCCCAGTTCACATATGTCTGCAGAGGCGCCGTGGTCAAGTTGAGCCAGACGTTGAAGATGGCGAGAGGAACGGTGAAGAGAACTTCAACGCCAGCGAGACCCATGAGGCGGAAATACCGGCTGGCGCTCAAGTTCTTGTTGGTTGAAAGGAACTCCTTGAATTGGGCCCTTCGGATGGACAGATGATGGATGGTCCGGACTGTACAAGTGCGATTAGGACTACCCAAGCCATAGTTTGAACCCACTTACCAGCGTAGAATGCGGAGACCAAACCAATGACAATGGGCCAGACAATGTAGATCGGGTACGACGCAGCGGTGCTCAGCGTAAAGGGATAGCAACCGACCTGTTCATAGATAATAAAACGATGGGATTGAACGATGGGGTCTGATGGCGAGTGAGCAAGAATCAACGTGAATCCTTCTGAAGCACTTACGGATACACATTTGAAAGAGAGGAATTCCGAGACCGATGGCCAGATCAATCATGATAGCATGTCGCTTCTGCGCACGCGACTGGGTCACTGATTGAACGGAGGCGATCTGATACAGGCGACGGTTGATACAGAGGGATGATGCGGGGATGGCTACTGAGGCCGCAAGGATAATTTGGGAGGCTATTCGGCTGAGATGAAAAATATCCAGGAAGGAAAAAAAAAAGCAACACCTACAAATATCGCACCAGACCGGTGCCCTGTTGATAACGTCCGAATTCCAAACCACAGAATTGATGAATGAGTTCAAGGATGCCACGCCTGCCCAAAGCATGAACATGCACGTGCCCGTGTTCCAAGCTAAATCACACTTTAGATGGGGTACGATGTATGACGGTGATAAATTTACCTTCAAAGTGCCATGGGAGGGGTATCATGCACAACACAAAGCAGATAAAGGAACACGCAGAAAAAAACCAATTCGGTGGAGCGGCCATCTCAACACAGTTGTAGATGATAAACTTGGGACGCGGTAGCTGGCGGTATAGGTGCGCTGACGGTGGGAGAGCAGGGGACAGCTATGTAGCTATGGCGCTGGAAAGGTCCTAATAAATGAGTTGTGAATGAAGGCCTTGTCATCGAATTTGGACGTCCCCTTGTCTTGCGTCACGTACGTACCTATCCTTTAGACTTGCCATTTCAAAGCACAAACCGATGCCCAAATGAGGAAGTACGTTTGTATCTCGAAATGGCACAACGGCGTGTGGCGTTTCTCACGTCGCAGCGAATTCGGCATTCCCAGGCAATCAGGCATGGAGAGCACATGAAACGATGTCCCGTGATGCCGCTAATGAAACTGACCTTTACCCGGCCAAGCAAATGGATATCTCAGGAATGGAGGACGGGTTCTCACGTCGATAGTTGAGCGGCTGGAAGCCTATCAGATGGGCTTGCGAGAGTGCTCAAGCGAGTCGGGTGGCAGCACATGGCGATAAGAAGTGTGGCAGCGCGCCGACGGGGGAACTGCGAACCATTGTAAAGCCATTGTCCAAAGAAGGGATCACACCTTGCCAGCACCACACCACCAAGGCTTAAGGAATCCAGGCAGCGCTTAGAGTACAAGGCGCGTCACTATGCCATTGGTGTCGGGTGTGAAGCTGTGAGCGCGCCAGGGAGACGAAATTGGCATAGCGACCTCTCGCGACTAGAAACATTGAAGGGATGGACATTCGGATGGTGGGGGTTCAGAAACAACTTGCAACACGTTGCAAACTGCTGTATGTTTTATGGCCACAAGTACGCGAGACCCTTAAGTGACCCGACAATACAATGACGGCGGCAATTGCCGTGATACGTACTGACTACAACTTGGATAAGCGCCAGTTTGCTTTCTCCAGCAACTTGCAAGAGAAATCCCGCAAGATCAACTTACTGAACTACCAATGCTACAAAATCAACAGGGCACCACGATAATCTACACAAAATAACCGAACATGAGATTCCTAGGGCTACAAAAAGGTAAACGAGCGGAACGGATGAAAAACGAATGTTGTCAAAGAAAAGAGAGAGAGAGATCGGACCAATTACACATATGAATATGTTTCCTTTACCACCGTCACGCAAATCCCCCGACGCTTCTCACTCTTGCATCTCGCCAAAAAGTCGGCAGGATAGCAGGACCGAATATGCACCGCAGAGAACTCGTGATCGACAACGTACCCCACGCCCATGCTCAACGGACGACGGGGAACACGCACGGGAATCGTCGTCGGCGTTCGTGGCCATATGTTCCCAAGTTGACCAGGATCAAAGTTAGACTCGAGCGAGTTGTGGGAGGACGCGATGGCTGAAAAACAAGAAGGTGATTCGAGGGGCATCATCCCCGGGTCGATGGGAGAGATCACGATCTCATCCTCTGCCGGACCCGCTTCGACGAGACACGATGGCGATGGATCGGGCCTAGGTGTCGACGGGAGACACTTGTCATATGCGTATGGAGTGAGCGCGCTGGCGGAGTGAACGACCAAGGATAGATCGTCCACCGTGATGGGGAGGGTTTGTACAGAGGCGCTAGCAAAAACGTCAGCAAAGAGGTTGGCCTCGGTCGGTACTGTGCGGTACACTTGCCTTCTCGATGGAGGCTCCAAAGTACCTTTGTCGGACCATTTCAATAAGTGCAGAAACGAGCGGATTGGCTCCAATACTTGACGCAGGACTTCCATCCTACAGGCAAACAATCCAAAGAACGCGACTGACTGAACCACAGTCAGCGACCATTCAATCTTGAGCACGATCCGAATATTGTCGGTGATCGCGGCGGGGTCCCATACGAGAACCTCACTTGAATGCCTTGACATGTCCCTAATGGGAATTAACCCTGGAGAGAGTACACGCCACATGACGACGGCAATCAAGACGGTAGAGAGAACTGCTTCTAGGAGCGCCATCCCGACGAGCCGCAGATACAAGTTACGTGTAAGAGAAGAGATTGAACCCCTCTTGCCATAAAATTGGACGCCATGGACAAGGAAATGGCGCCAAGCAATCCCTGCGATGGTAAATAGGTGCGCAACATCTCTTGAGAGGAAACCCACCAGCGCAAAAAATCGCCGCCACCGTCAACAAAAGTGGGGGGGCCATCACAAGAAAGATGGTAGCGACGGTAGGAAATGTAGCGGGTCGACAACCAAAACCATAAAATAGATCGAATCGACGAGGTTGAACGACCAGGTCTACCTATGTTTGAGTGGAAGCATATCGTGGTTCAGAGACAACGCACGGAGAAGAATATACACGACTGGAACCCCAAAACACATTAAACACTCGAATATAATACGTCGACGTTTTGCTCGGGGTGTAGAGATTTGACTCGAGAAAGAAGCGAGCCGTTCAAGGTGGATACAGATGGAAAGGCATGCCGCGGGCAGCGCAACATGAGAACCGGTTAGAAAGGCTGTCGCTTCGATTGGAGACTCCCTCAGTGAGAACAGGGGATCGGAGGTAAGGACTTACCGATGTCACACCACACTGCAGCTTTGATATTGGTATCATCAGCCCAGACCAAGGCATCGACTGCGTATATTAAATTCGTAACGGACAACCATACTCCAATGGCGACAGCAGCGATGTTGCGAGCACGGAGATACCAGATCAGGGGCACAAGGGTCAATGCAGAGGAAATAAAAGACAGGATCGGAATTTCTGGATACATGGGAACAATACAAAGAACGAAGGGGAACTGAGACGTGGCAGCACGCCGGGCACCGTGGATTATACTTAAATGCCTACCCGCCCGCGCAGCAAGGAATTAACGCGACGCCGAAATACAAAGGGAAGACGAGAGCACTGGTTGCGCCCTTTCCAGTGTGACAAACTGACTGCTCGAAAAAGTGTACAAGAACAAACGTCATCGTTTGCCGAAGCCTCGCCTATTCTAAGCGACAGGAGTAAGTCCAAGAACGGCAAGTATGAAAGCTATCACCTGATATAGTAGTTAGAAACTATCCCCGGTGGGTCGACTGAGAGGTACACGCGAAGAATATGACAGCAGTCCTGCAATGATACAATGGACGGTCCGAGAGCGTGTGTTGTAAATAGGTTTTCAGGAGAAATTTGGAAACTAGGGGAATGATGGGGGCGTGCGGGGAGTATATATTTGACCTGCAAGCACGGAGGTGATTATCCAGCGGAGTGGGAGAGTCGCAAGATGGCAGATACGTAAAACAAGACCAAAACCTGGGATGTAAAGGTAACGAGAGGGCTGGAGAGTAGACTTTGGCTGGAAAGTAGCAACTTCGGGTATGGTCTCGAGTTTTATTGCAGTGCGGGAACGACCTATTTTTGGAGAGGAACGCGGGGAGCGTGGAACATTACCGCGCCATCGGATTACGACCCAAGCAGGAAGGAGCGGTGACATGTGATCGATCGATGCCGAGACAAACATGGAAATTTGGGACAAGATTCTGTAGAGGGCGGGAGCGTCGGCACGGATCTCCATTCGTTCTAAAAGGGCTTCGACACTTTGTTCCAACTTCAACAACCTGCCCTCTACAAACGCCTTTGATACCTCTGCCTTCTTTTCGTGCCTGCGGGCAGCGATCTCCAACATCTCGATTGCATCATCAACGTGCTCGTACACATCCGAATTGCAAGAGTCGGAATGTTTGCGCAAAGACGAGAGTTCTGCTTCGAGCTGTGCGACCCGATCGATGAGAGAGTCTATTTTCTGGGTGTCTGAGGGCGGGTAGTGGATGACTGTATGAAGGTCGGTGGTTCGCTGACGAAGACGCTGAATGGCGTGCTTCCACGGACGCATACCAGTCGCGAGGATAAAGAGGGATGAACTAAACCATGAGACGGTTGATGGGCCAGAAAAGGAAATGACGACGGTGCGGAGGAGTGTAGCGCCAAGAAAAGGCGATAGAACGGACAAGGTGAGATAAATGAATTCGAATGTGTGGAGTTCAGAGAGAGCGGCTCGATGATACTTGTCGGCAGTGTAATCTTTTGGCGAAATATGAGCGCGGCGTGGTCTCGATGCGAGATAGAGGTTCCATGGGACTGATGATTTTGTCAACAACGACGGAGGAAGCAAGACGGAACTGCAGACCGACCTTCGATGATCTGGTGGAGGTAAAAGACGATGAACAGAATCAGGAGAATGTTCTTGACGTAATCGCTTCCGGTGAGCCAATTGACGAGCGGGGAGAGCAAGGCGAGCAACACAGAAAGATCGAACTCGTACCACGCACGCTCGCTGGGGCTGTCGGTATCGTATGGGGCTTTAAGCTCGAACCGGGGCGTGGATGGCGGTGGGAGGGTCGAGCCAGATGGGGACGGGCTGTCCGATGGATGCTCTGAGTCGCTAAAGTACTCGGTGTCGCTTACGAGGGGACTCGGGACCTTCGTACGCCGCCGACGCATGACCGCCAGCGAGAGAGTGTCTACTCGTCGGAGTTTGAAGACCAAGGCATGTGTTTGTACTTTTATGTTAGGAGATTCACAATGAACGAGTGCCCCAGACGAGTAGTCGTCGTAAGTGCTCATATCTGCCCTTCCTCCGCGCTTACGACCTCCAGGACTTGCAGCTGTCACTGTACAGCTAAATGATGGCTTTATCAGTGGAAATCACTGAGCTCACATACTCCGGTCTCCTGGCGCGGATTGGCGTGGCTGTGCGGTCACTTCGACAGTCTGCAGCTCGAAAGGGACAAAGGATAGCTCGCAAGGTTCCGCCTTTCTTTGTGTGCATGCGCCGTCAAGCGATACTTAAAGCCAGTCACCTCTCGACCATGTCTTTCAGAGGTTTCTTTTCCTCTTTCCCAATACCCCACCATGGACAATTCCACTT
Source organism: Aureoboletus auriporus (assembly GCA_038089615.1). Taxonomy (NCBI): domain Eukaryota; kingdom Fungi; phylum Basidiomycota; class Agaricomycetes; order Boletales; family Boletaceae; genus Aureoboletus; species Aureoboletus auriporus. The sequence continues at coordinate 7,948 of JBBPLF010000164.1, forward strand.
TCCCCCTCTTCCCTGTCTTTGCTTTCTTTGGCTTCGTTCTTGTTCTCATTCCTCTTCCATGGCACATTCAGGCTTGGAACGTTGGCACTTGTGCCTATATCTTTTGGGCGTCCCTTGCGTGCCTCTTTGAATTCATTAATTCTCTCATGTGGAAGAATACCGCTTCGAATCTTGCTCCCATTTGGTGTGATATCTGTGTGTCCATTCATTCATCCGCTCGACCCTTGTTCACCCCCTTTCAGCTTCAAAGTTCCTTCTCGGCGCGGGCGTTGGCATTCCTGCCGCCTCTCTTTGCATCAGCAGACGCCTCTACAACATCTCTGCCATCAAGTCGACTGTCGTTACCCATCAGGATGTCTGTCCTACCCACCATGCTTGTCGATTATATTAAATATCGTCGCAGAAATGTCGTGCTGTCATCATTGACTCTTGTATCGCCTTTGGGATCCCCGTCCTCGTCATGACGTTGCGTGAGTCTTTCATACACTCTACAATCTCCACTTTTTCATCCCTGCTCGCAGACTACGTCGTCCAGGGTGCGTCTAAATGATGCCGTTGTCATCCTGTCCTCACTTTGAAAATAGGTCATCGCTTTGACATCCTCGAAGATGTCGGCTGTACCGCCGACATTTACTATACCCTTTTGGCTTACTTCCTCGTCTTGATTTGGCCCACTCTCCTAGGTTGCATCTCTTTTGTATTCTCTGGTTAGTGTCCAATTCATGTCACTCCGCAGATGACTCAGTAACCGTTAGCTTTCACACTGTGCGCCTTTTACAAGCGCCGTTTGGAGTTCAGTCAATTTCTCTCAGTCCATAGCTCGTTGAGCATGAGTCGATACATCCGTTTGATGATGCTCGCCATCTGCGAAATGATGTGCACGGTTCCCATCAGTTTATACAGCCTCTATGTCTCCAACGTCGGCCTCCCACTTCAGCCTTGGATATCTTGGGCTAACACCCATTACGATTTTTCCTACGTCGGTCAAGTCCCTGCCGCCGAATGGATGGGCGTTCCCGATTATCACATTTCCGTGGAGCTGACCCGTTGGTTGTTCGTTTTTTCTGCCGTCCTGTTCTTTTTGTTGTTTGGCTTTGGGTCTGAGGCTCGCAAAAATTATCGTGCCGCCTTTTTGCGTGTTGCTGCGTTCCTGGGGTACAAATCTGCGTCCAAAGTACCCGCTTATATGGCACCACAGTATGTCATCTTTACTTCTTTTTATTTCTCAGTTTTCAACTTGTCCTTTCTCAGGTACAAGTCGGCCTTCAACAAAAATATTTCCGTCGGATCGTTGCCTATATATGCACCTACGCAGGTTAAACAGATCGATTCCCATATCCCTTCGGCGACGACAACCTTTGAAATTGACGTTGAAAAGGCAGCCGGTTGTTACTCGCCTTCGCTTCCCAGTGATTGTCCTCGAGACCAACAGCCGTCTCCTACGACTACATGCGTTTAATGTGACACTAAAGGGAGCGCAGATACTGTGGCTTTCACTCGCTTTACCACCCACCCCACAGACTCCCACCCCATCCCAGCATACCACCGTCCTTTCAGCTTGCCTAGCGTCATTTCAGCTCCACCCTGCGTACTGCACGGATCAAACTCGTCGGACAGTGTTCGCCTCACAGTGAAAACTGAATACCGCAGTGTCGATTGATGCATTCAAGCTACTCATTTCGTAACTATTCACATATTTTCTCTCTCTTTTCTTTCCCCATGCTGTGCCCAATCACGTCGCAACGAACGTTTTATGATTAGTTTACACAAATCTATGCCTCACCTTGATCAGTTCCTTCAATTTTACGCACTCATCTCTCAAGTCTTTTGGCGATCGTACCAAGAGCATACCTAGAGACATTCCACTTTCACATTTCTTGTACAAATTACTTTCCCGATTATAGCTTTCGGCGTCGCCCGCAAATGTAGTTCTACTTGTTACTTCGTCTAGAAACGAAGGCGTTTGGTTCCTTTTATTTACATAACTTCGCAAGGGCTATAAACTGTGAGGCGCACTGGCAAAGGGTATGTCAATACCGATCATCGGTATACTAGCCAGAAGTCAACGCCTCTTGATCACAACGTACACGTACTAGTGTATGGATCGTGCAAAGCAAAGCATGCAGTCAGCAGATCCTACCCCAACAAGTCATCAAGGAAATCTTGCATTTCGCTCTTTGGATCCTTCTTCGTGATACTCTCCGTAGGCAAAGGCGGAGCCTCGACAATATCATTTTCTTCAAGGCTTAGTAGCACGAACCCACAACAACATGTGACATACGGACCTTTTTTTCGTTCCTTTGGTGCCATTGGCGTCGTCCTGAGCGTACTCGTCTTTGCTCGAAACCTTGCCTTTAAATCTATCACGCAAACAAGAGAATCACCGCCGTGTGCTCTTTCGTACGCACACCAACGCACCTCGATTCGCCTCGGCAATAGCCTTGTCGCGACGCATCTCCTCGAGCGATGCATCCCATTCCATCGTCTGTACGCGCCCCTTTTGCGGCCGCGGAGCCGATTGCCGCTGAGACGTGATATGCGCCAACGACGCGTCCACCTCGTCGTCGTCCACCCCCGTTTCGTCTCCCATGGCCATTCCCCGCGTCTCCTCCGATATCCGCTGTCTCTCCAAAAACGTAGATAGATCCACCTCGGGGTCCTGTATCTCCTCTCCTATGTACCGACCATCAACAACGTTCATGCCAGTGTCACCATTGCGGGGAGGGACGTACCATCCGATCCCAGCTGAGGTGCCTCCTCGGCATATCTATCCGCATTCGACACTAGCTGGCGTCTCGAATACCTCTGTTGGATCTCTTGCGCTTCTTCGGGGTCGAGATCGTCTGGGCGTTCGCCTTCGAGGACGAGGCGTGCCGTGAATTCGGCGGGGCGTCCGTAGGAACGACCTCCTCGTCCACGGGCGCGGAGGTATTTGCCGAGGCCGCCTCTGGATTTGCCTCTGCCTCTGCCTCGGCTGTGGGTTGAAGGGTGGTGTTCTGAGGACGTGGATGGACTTGATGGATCGGTCATTTGTGTACGCGTACGAGGGAAGATCGGTGACTCTTATCTATTCGGCAATCCAACCACGTGATGAGTAGGCACTGCAGATCCCTACCGTGACAGACGAATCTGCCAGTGCCCCACACTGGCAAGTACACATTCTGACAGCGTCAATCGGCATTCGCATTACTTGCGTTCGTATAGATGTTCTCGAATACCTCGGGAAATGGGCCCAGGGCGTTGAAGAGAGAGGTCCAGGACGAACTTGGTGAGATAGGGCGACGATCTGCGGTACCACACCGGAGCAGTGAACTTTCAAAGGTTGCTATAAACGAAAACAAGTGATATACATTTTCAAGAAGGAGATGCAGATGCTACTAATGATACAGTATTTTGAATGAGAACGATAATGGCAATGGTAGTATGTGTGGTATACGACGGAACGAAGACAGCCCAAAGGACACCACATAAGAAAGAATAAGAAAAAGCCCACATAAAAACTCGGTCACATAAACAACATAGACATCAGTCGTCCGATGGGACGAACCCCCGCACGAGGATGTCATACAAGAGGAACAAGAATAAGCATACGTGAATAAAAAGACCAATGACAAGGACGACGATCGCGTTTTGAAGCTCGTCCTCGATGTACTTGTATATACGCCAAGGAAGGGACCGCGGAGACCGACGGACGGACTTGGGCGCAGCAGCTGGGGACGCCACAGGATCTAGGCGAACGACCTCGGGTGGTGGAAGGGTACGGCTCGGTGATGATACCGATACGCGCGCGGCGTCTTCTAACACGCGTTTTTGGGGAACCCGGCTCGCTTCTCGTTGCTTCTCGAGCCATCTAGACAGGCAGTAGTTTGCATAGCCCGTCTGATCAAACATGGCGATGCCAGATTCCATTTCATAGAATTCTGATCTGCCACGGACGCGTTTTGGCGACCGCGTGTCGTCGTCGCCTTCGAGAATACCAAGGTCGACGACAAAATCTGGGTGGGATGAGAGACAGTCTTCGTAGATGGATTCTGCGTCGGGTTCAATTTCGCGCGAGGGCTTACGGGACTTTTTGCATGCGTCGTCGGTCATCTGGAATCGAATGATTTGACTTGGAGTGATGGTATTGAGTTAGAGGGAAACGTACACGAACGACGAGGCAAGGACGTGCAGGAGACGAGGGACTGGAATCCTTTCGCCACCGTTCAAAGAACCCCCTGCGTGAGATCGTGACAGGCTTCTCATCGAAGCGAACCACTTTCTAGAAGTCCTATCAGTTTCATGGCTACCCATTGGACTATGGCATCGGATGTACCTTGGATGTTGTAGAAGAAGTGCTTGAAGTATCGTCGCCGACAACCACAGTTCTCTTGGATCGCTTGAATATACTGAGAGCACTGCGACTAAGGGCTACCTTCCAGAGCTGGACCGAGGGATGAATAACGATGTCCAATGCAACCTGGGCATCCTTCATATCCATATGCTTCGCATTTCGAGCGAAACGAAAATGGTGTATGGAAGAGCGTCTGGAAGGCGAACCATAATTGGCGAAGACATGCTTGGCACACATCGCATAAAAGGGGAGGAGGAGGGATGGGATGGGAAAGGAGGGGGCAGGGTGAGATCAAGGAAACCAGTGGTATCGGCCTGAGAGGGATGTGGCAAGATGCACCCTACCTGGTACTCGAGTATTTAACTCACCGCCCTATTTCGGGGGTCCACCGTGGGCGCATTGTGGTCCAGAACGGGAACCCAGTGCTTTGCATGAGGCCAGCCCAAGATTGACTTGACATACCATGTGTCGACGGAGATTGCCGCTCCGGCTTTCGAATGTGTAGCGCTTTGCCGCCGGTGTCTCACTTGGATTAATCAAAGCGTACATACCTTTTTCGATTCCGAGTCGCGGTGATTACATCTGGATTAAACAGAAGAGCCATGTCACATATTATCACAGTGCAAACCTCGGATGTTCCCAAATAAAGATGTCAGGAACCCCTCTTTTTACAAATCTATGCAAGCGAAACAAAATTATCAGGGCCTAAATAACCCAACGTGACGTTGGAGTGGCCATCCTACATACCACATCAGTTGGCTCTCCCACACTACGTCAAAGCTGATGCTCTCACTCGGTCACCCAAAAGGCTATACATTGTGTGCATCATCTTGCCCTTTGCTGCCATCATGAAGCGCAGTCAGGGCCTCTTCTCTAAGTTCCTCCTCGTCGCCCCTCGTCAGCTCTTTATGTTGGATCATGAAAAAGGCAGCGATCGCTGCTGCTGGAGCCAGACTCGCATTAATAACAAACACCAGTCAGAAGCCCGGCGCGTGCAAATAGGAGAGTACATGGCTTGCCATCCTAGACGTCGGTCCTAGTGCAGTTGAAGAGTCGTTGATAATGGCAGAGATCGTGGATGAGGAAAGCGAAAACGAAGCAAGGTCAGCACGTAGGGAAGTTATTTCTGCAACAGACAACGATTCGGGTTCACCATCAAGGGTTTAGAGTAGAAAGATGACCAAAATGAGCGTAGATCCGAGAGCTAGAGACAAGGTTCTACCTAACAGCCCGATGAACTATGGTACCTCGTCAGCGAATGGTTGATCAGGTTGGAGAGCCAACCTACATGTTTGACAGCCGTCACCATAGACATGTTCCGTCTGGGCGCACTCGCTTGCATTGCAACAGCGGTGGTATGGAGGGTCTAGGGGAATGAACCTGAATGAGTCTCCGCGCAAGTCTTACTTATTCAGCACCAATGCTCGAGAGCAACATGTGGAGGTTTTCGGTGTGGATGCCATGACAGTAGACAAGCAACCACATCCCATGACCCATTGCGGTGAGTTCAACATAGATTCTAGTCTATTCGGTATTGTTAGTCTCTCGAGGAAGACATTGAAGCATTGCTTACTCGGTGTTTCCCCGTCTTACTCACGATCAAGCCCTTTTCATGTCTGACGAGACGATCAGCAGCGGAAGTCATTTACACGATGAAATACATACTGTGATCCAGCTTGCGAACGACGGGTTAACAGGGACAGGATGTAATAACACGAAACCACCGTAATGATACCATCAAAAAGGATCTACAACTACAAGGGAAAAAAGCCACACTTGATCAACATCATTATACGTACGCCCGTTACGGTCACTTGTCTAGAGATATACACTGTTCATGGAAATCGCCTGAGTCGAACCTCGGCGATATCCAAGGCAGATCCTTACTAGACACGATCGGCAAACGCGCGCCTTTCCAATCCCCAAGCGCAGAATAATGAAATGACGACGATTCCAGAGCACAGTGGCCCGAGAACGATGGGTGAATTCCAAGGGAACGTGATACCACCCTGGCGTTGCAATGTAATGATCGTGTTAGAACTTATGTGATCTACATTCACATACCCAAATGAACGGTAAAAGGATCAGGACAGATCCAACGAACGTCAGAATGACGCCAAGATAGTCTACCGCCAGGGACTCCCTATATGGTATGAGAACGAAAATGAAAGAAAATACATCAAAGACCTACTTCTTCACGTTACCTTCCACCAGCTTGAACGGAAGTACAAAGTTCACAACACAAATGGTAAACAAAGCCAGGGGAAGATTAACCCCATGGTAAACAGATCCGCCGGGATGAAATCAAGAAGCACATATTCTCCAGGACACCTTTTGGGACAGGGCACCTCCAATGGGGGTCCTATAGCATAGCCGAATGCGGTGGCTCCAGCCATGATACCTTGATGTTTACCCCTGGGAAGATGCCTTTACCTCATACGCAAAAAAGGCAACAACATACCTCTCTCGAAGGCTGACGATATCAGAGGTAGTGATTTGTGCCATGCTCAGAAGACCACCACCCCTGCACCAGCAATAGCGCGAAAGATGATCAACTGTATAATTGACGTCGAGAAACCCGCTGCCAAATTCCTCATCATGTACACCGCCATTGCCGCGCAGAGCACCAACTTACGATCGCTGAATCGACCGTAGAGCGGTTGGTAGCCCGCCGAGGTGAGCATAAAGCCAGACGGTGCCCATGGTGCCGCAGATCCGGCATTGAACGCGGTGGATATAGTAGGCATTGCGGTTGCTACAATGACAGAGTCGGTCGTGGAGATGACCACGCAGAGAGAAAGCCCCGCGAACACGGGGATGGCTTTTCGGAACGGTAACAAGTTGGCTTGATCCGTGAGCTGTAACGGGCTCTCCACGGGTATTTTGGCATCATCGATGGTTTGCGTCTTGACCGTGGAAATGGGGTGCGACGAGACCATTTGATCGAATGCACCGGTGAGTAAATCGTCAAGAATTCCGTACCATCTTGTCTCGACGCAGCAGCATGGTTGGAAAGACAATCAGGTGCAGAGAACCTGTCTAGATGGGTGATGGAAAAACGAGGATGTTTTAAAAACACAGGACTGCTGACCATCGTTCATTATGTACTCCCGACTGTTGCAGAGGTTTCACTGATTTGCTTGGTTTTCGCTGCAAGCACGTTGCGATCACTTGCGAGTAGGCAACGCATGCAGCCAAGTCGATCTGGTTCTATTGAGAAGTGAGATCTGAGTTTGAATAATTGTCTCTTTATAATTATGTAATTAATTGAATGTTTAATTAGTTTCCCACACTGTTAGCTAACTTAGCTAACGAGCACGACTTCGTTCAACCCGTAGACGTTCAATCTGGCACTGGCCTCACTGCGCTGTGCGTGGGCCGCTGACAGATGTCACCGGCGAATACCTAAATCCACCAACGCAATCGTGTGAGCAAACAACACTTCGAAACACGTCTCACCTTGCGCAGTCACGCACTTGAAGTGAAGTCTCTGCAGGAAGCTTCGACAACGTGCTTGAAAACACGCCCGTATTTTTCCGAACATATGAACTTCACCTTTGGTGTGATCACTAGAAGTCCCCCCATTTTCCGAGTCCCGACAGAGCGTGGTAGCAGGGTTGAACTGGAAATTGAGGTGCAGTGCCTCAGCGATCACGCACAAGCAAAAAGGTCGGTTTATTAGCCCCTGAAGCGTCAAACTTCTAATCATGTCCGGTGGGGTTCAACGTTCAACATCAATAACACAAGGCACTCGTTTTCATTGGTGCTGCTTTCCTCCTGGTGTCACACAAGATAAAAAAAGATGTGCATCGTAAGATGACAATGGTCCCAAACGAGATCAATTGTTGTAAAACAAGGAAACGTCCTCGATTGCCCCGACATTGCGAGAGCAGTATGAGTTGTAATATAACAGGGCGTCCACAAACGTTGCAGATAAATTGTGTCTGTGAGTCGGGTCAGTATTCACGCCAGACGACCATCATGTCACTGACATTCGATAACTCTCCGGGGAAGAAGACTCACCCCGCTGATTCCTTCCAACACAATCTCAAGAACTCGTGGAACACGCACGAATAATGCTCAGGATGTGTCAGCGGAGGCAACTGCGAGTCGCGCAGTCTGAGACCGTCGCCCCCAATACAACACATCGACTTTTACGCATTGTAGGTGCTACTAAAACCCAATGATCAGAAACGACGGCCAATGAAATTCCCAAAAATACATACACTCTCATATCAGGTGCATGCATGCCCACACGGACCAAGAATCAGACCATTCGATCAATGATCCACGAGGTCTCACTACCTGCCAGTAAATGACCCTCACTGCCCCTTTCACTATGGAACGGATAGCACTCGAAAGGTCCGTACACTGGATGAATAGCCGGCCAACTAATCCGTCGAACTACGCACCAAGTTTCACGACCCCGGCCACGTCCACCAACAAGTTATCGCTCCCAACATTCCGATGAGCAATATGTTGTTCTTGGAGACAATCCAGAACAACTTTTACCCACATCACTGGCGAATCTTCCTACCAGTCTTTCTTGCGGAGCATAAGGGCCTTTGCCACAAGGCCGATCACGTCCGCAAGCGATCGTACCATGAGCTCCATCCGTATCAAAAGCGATGTATCTGCTGTATTCGCAGAGTCGGTATCCAGCGAGTGCTCATGGGTCCAAATTCTTGAGCAAGCAGACAGAGTCCATGCAACACTGAAACCAACTTGTTAGATAACGAAGAATCATCCGACGAGGGTGAAGACGAAAGAGGTGGTAATGGCATCCGCTCGATGGCCACGTGCGACGTGCCAGGCGGTATGGGCCTTTCAATCCTTCCTTGTTGCTCTTGCGCAAACGGGGAGGCGACACGAGCCGCAAACACGGAACCACTCCCCTTCTGTGATCTCGACCAGATGCATGAAATAGGTCGTCAGATCGCGAGGCCTGATATAAGGCTGTAGCTGCGTTAGCAGCGGGTGCGTCGCACTCGGTGTTGATATCAATGTCGACGAGTGCCTCCGCAGACTGTGAACGTGTTTGACTTGCTCCTCCACCTAGTCGAGCTTGACATCGTGTCTGAGCTTCTCTGTGAAGTGAGGCCTGCGTGCCGCCCGTCGACTGTGATTGCCATTGAGTAACACGCCCGAGTGAGGCCGTCCTGTACGGTGAGGCATCAAGTCTGTCTCCAATTCCACCGGTGGTGGTGGTGGTGGTGGTGGTGGTGGTGGTGCCCACCACTTTGACAGGGGGCCGTCCCGCAGTAGTAAGACCGAGGAGGTTTCAGGAACCACCAGGCGCTTCTTCACGCGTACGTGACTCTCCGCCCAAGTACATCAGGCTTATCGTACAAGTACGTCACAATCTGGAGCTCGGAGTCCGCGGCAAAAGCAGCACTAGAGTTCCCGCCAAGAAGCTGATGAGACGTTATCGCAATCGGCGATTGCACTCGCCGCACTGCTATCCGAACAACGCTTGAATACAGTGAGAGCACCCACCGGCAGACTGCGACTAATTTGCAATGTCTTGCAATGCGACCTTGGCATTGTTCATGCACATATGCAACATGATCATGATATGCTTCGAGTTCAGGCGAAACGAAAACGGTGCATAGAAGGGCTCTGGAAGGGCGAACCACGATTGACGAAGACAGGCCAATCGCAAAAAAAGGGGGTGGAGAGGATGGGTTGGGAACGGTGGAAGGTACAGGGCGAGATCAAGGAAACAGTGCTGGTATCGACTTGGGGAGGGATGTGGCAGGATCACCCTACTTACCCAGCGGTACTCGAGTATTTAACTCACCAGCTCCACTGGCACCACGGGCGCATGAACGGGGAACCCAATGCTTTCCATCTTGACACGCCACGTGTCGACGGAGATTGTCGTTCCTCAAAACCGCTTTGCTGCCAATGTCTCACATCAAAGCGTACTGTCGCGGTGATTACATCTGCATTAAATATCCCAGTGCAAACCTCGTGTATTCCCAAATAAGTGCTCCCAAAACCCATCTATGCAAGCAACACAAGACCATCAAGGTCGTTGTCCTACAAACCACGTCAGTGACTGATGCTCTCACTCAGTCACCCAAAAAAACTATGCTTTTTGAACGCCGTGATCCCGCCCATCACGAAGCGCAGCCAGGGCCTCAGCTCTAAGTGTCTCCTCGTCGCTCCTCGTCAGCTCTTTATGTTGGATCATGAAAAAGGCTGCAATCGCCGCTACTGCAGCCAGAGCCGCATTAATAATAAACACCAGTCGAAAGCCTGCCGTGTACCCATGCGAGAGTGCATAGCTGGCCGTCTTGGACGTCAGTCCAAGTGGAGTAAGCTGGGACATGGGCGTGTTCGGACCCAGTATGGCAGGATCGTTGATGATGGTAGAAATCCCCAATGAGGAAAGGGAAAGGGAAGCAAGGTTAGCAAGAAGCGAGTTATTGCTAACGTATACAACGCTTTAGTTTCACCACCAAGATTTACAATGGAAAAATGACCGACATGAATGTAGATCCAACGGCGAGAGACAGTGTTCCACCCAACAGCCTGATGAACTAGGGTACGTCGTGAGCGAATAGTGGATCACGTTGGACAGCCAACCAACATTTCTGACAGCCGTCACCACAGACATGTCCCGTCTAGGAACACTCGCTTGTGCTGCAACAGTAGTCGTCTGCAGGGTCTAGGGGAACAAATAATGAGTTTTTCATCAAACTTGGTGACGCAAGTCCTACTTGTCCAGCACCCATGCCCGAGAGTAACATATAAACGACGAGTAGTGTTTTCGACGTGGATGCCGTGACGGTAGACAAGCAACCACATCCTACGGCCCACGCAGTGAATCCAACATAGATACTCGTCTAGCCGGGGCGAACAACGAGTATAGTGTTAGTCTTTCGAGGAGGACACGTCGAAGCATTACGTACTCGATACTTCCCCGTCTTGCTCACGATCAAGCCCTACAAGATGATCAGTCGTGACAGTCATTGACACAACGAAATATGTACCGTGGTCCAGCTTGCAAAAGACTGGCTAACAAGCACAGGAAGTAAAAACACCCCCGACTGGATCGGAGAATATCCCAGCGCAACTTGGAAGAACTGCGGGAGGTAATACAACGAAGAGAAGAACACGAAACCGCTGTGACGGCATCATCAAAAAGGATCGACAGCTACAGGGGGGAAAAAAAAAGCCATACTTGATAAACATGGTGATGTACACGCCCGTTACGGTCATTTGTCTGAAGATGTACACTGTTCGCGGATGAGTTGAGCTCTCGGCGATATGCACGATAGATTCTTACTAGGCACAATCGGCAAACGCGCGCCTTTCCATTCCCAAAGGCAGAATAATGAAACGACGACGATTCCAGAGCACAAGCACCCGAGAACGATGGGTGAATCCCAAGGGAATGTGATACCACCCTGAGGTTGCCATGTTCATAAAACAACGATCGCGTCAGATAATTTACGTTCACATACCCAGATGAGTGGCAAAAGGATCAGGACAGATCCGACGAGCGTCAAGATAGCGCCAAGATAGTCGACCGCCAGGAGCTTCCTATACAACATGAGAGCGGCGACAAGAGAAAAAATGTCAAAGACGTACTTCTTCATGTTGCCTTCCACTGGTTTGAGTGGAAGTACAAAAATGACAACACAGATTGCAAACAACGCCAGGGGAAGATTAACCCAGAAACACCACTACCCGACGGTAAATCAAATGTACCGACGCCGAGATAAAATCAAGAAGCACGTACTCTCCAAGACACCTCTTGGGACAACGCACCTCCAATGGGAGGTCCCATAGCAAAACCGAGAGCAATGGCGCCAGCAATGATACCTTGATATTTACCCCTGAGGAACCGCGTTCATTTCATGCCACGCAAAAAAGGCAACGGACACACCTATCTCGAAGGCTAACGATATCGGAGACGACAATTTGTGCCATGCTCTGAATACCGCCACCCCCTGCACCGGCAAGAGCGCGAAAAAGGATCAACTGAATAATCGACGTCGAAAAACCCGCGGCCAAGTTCCCTATCATGTACACCGCCATGGCTACGCAGAGCGCCATCTTGCGACCGAAAATATCGCTGAACCGACCGTAGAGCGGTTGGAAGCTCGTCGAGGTGAGCATGTAGCCAGACGGCACCCACGACACCACAGATCCGGCATTGAACGCGGTGGATATAGTAGGCATCGCGGTTGCTATAATGACAGAGTCGGTGGCTGAGATGGCCGAGCAGAGAGCAAGCCCTGCGAACACGGGTATGATTTTTCGAAATGGTAACAAGTTAGTCTGATCGGTGAGCTGCAATGGGCTCTCCACCGGTTTTTTGACATCATCAGCCGATTGGGTCGTGACCGTGGAGATGGGGTGCGATGAGGCCATCTGGTCGAATGCACTGGATTCGGCGCAGGGTGTACTACTCGGTGAGGCGAGCGTCGAGGATTCCGCACCATCCTGTCTCGACGCAGCGTCACGGATGGGAAGACAACCAGGCGCGGAGAACCTGTCTAGGTGGGTCATGGAATCAGAAAGGTGTTTTTAAAAACACAAGCAGCACAAGAAGGTGGGCTATACGTAAGTCGAGAACACCAAGCTGCTGCTCCGAGTCGTACTGACCGTCCTCGTTCTTTATGTACTCTGGACTGCTGCCGAGATCCTTGGTTTTTGCTGCAAGCACGTTGCGATCACTTGGGATTAGACAACGCCAAGCGCACGTCTTGCAGTCTTTATCGAGTAGAATGTCATGTTTAGATCCATTCTCGACAAACCACCCGAGCCCGCATTGCTTGGCATTTCCGATCCGCAAAGAACGGGTCGTTCCATTATACGCTTGACTCTGAGCGACCACTTCCCCGGCGTGTGATCGATCTAGTTCAGTAATACGAACGTGAAATTGATTACATTTACCCAGAGAACCTGGCGTTCATTACCTCACTGTCCTGCAGATGCGTCCATTGTGCGGTATGGCAGAACGCGCTGTCGTGTCTTCTGAAAGGCGAGTCCTATAGTCATCCGCGGACGAGCGCTCGTGGAAGCCAAAAGAGAGAAAAAACAGACAAGTCTAGAACGAGCCACGACGAGCCTTGCAATCCTCATACTTGGAACGAAACATGTCGCGGCACTCGAAGCAGCAACGACACTCCTTTGCCTGGGATAACGAGGATCAGCATTGTCGACGACCCAGGAAAGTAAGCTGCCACATGTGTGTTGAAGTCGCCTATTTCCTTATTCCTGTCGTGGAGGGAAAAAAAAAGTGCGCAGCAGCCTGAGAGGTTGATGACAGGCGATAATCATAGTAGATGATACCGTTCCACTCGGCTTATCGGGGCCAAGAAGGTGATTGCAATGATGGTTGTATGAAGTCCAACAATGACAACTTTAGCAGCCTGGGACCGGCCTCGTGCATCCTCATGGGCGTCAAGACTACGTAAATCGAGCAACACTGCAGTACTTCATCGTGTGAGCGAACGACATCTTGAACTTGAAACATGTCTCACCTTGCACCCACGACTGAGATTTAAAAACCCGCACATAAATTGCTCGGGTAAGTTCCCTTATTCCCTTATTTCACGGAGGCTGGGTCGAACCGGTCAAGTGCACGACGATCGTAGTACTAGTACTTTGCTGGGCCAGCTGCCAGCCCGATCCGAGTCGCATGTGCACTGGCAGGAGGTATGTATTATATTAGTCAACACGCGCATATATATGACAAGCGTCTAATCATGTCCGTACGATGTGGTTCAACATGAATTATAAAAGCACTCGTTCCACTGCTGCTGCGTTTTCCCTCGTGCAAAACAAGGTATAGTATGAGATGGTTGAACAAACAAGCAAAATACCCCGTAAGAAAATAACAAAAAAGAGAGAGATGTGCATCCTAAGATGACGTTGATTCCAAATGTGATAAATAATCAAATGATGCAAAGGATACTTCCAAGAAGGTGGTCTAGCGCGAAATCATGATCGACCAGTAGCTGCATCCTTGTCTGCCATGGCTTCCTCCATTGCCCGACATTGTGAGAGGAGTTGTAATATAACAGGTCGCCCACAAGCGTTGCGGATAAATTGTGTCTGCGAGATGAATCCGAATCAGCATTCTCCAACCAGACGGCCTGTATTCACTGACATTCAACAACTCCCCAGGGAAAGGCCGCTCCGTTGATTCCCTCCCACACAATTTCATAAACTCGTGGAACGCGCGCGAATAATGCTCAGGGTGTGTCAGCGGTGGCCACTGCGAGCCAACATGCTGCGCAGTCTGTATGGCAAACGACGTTTGAGTCGATGGCGTCGCGGGCATGGAGAACGGAGGGACAGTTTCTGCAAGTTCCCAGACCGTTGCTCCGAGGGACCAAATGTCGACCTTCAGCGCATTGTAAGAACCACTAGGAGGTAATAATCAGAAACGACGGCAAATGAGATGACCAGGAACACATACGCTCTCATCTCAGGCGCCTACATGCCAACACGGACCAAGAATCAGACCATTAGATCAACAGTCCACCAGGTTTCACTCACCTGCCAGTAAATGACCCCCACCGCCCCTTTCACCATGGGTGCATTTCGATCAACGCGAATGGCATTCGAAAAGTCCGCTACCCGGGTACAAATAAGCACCTGGCCGAATACTCCGTCAAACCACGCACCCAGTTTCACGACCCCCGCCGCGTTCACTAATAGGTTATCACTCCTGACATCCCGATGAGCAATATGTTGTTTCTGGAGATAATCCAGGCCATGGAGAATCTGGTCGACGACGCCATCAGTACTTCTCTAGAAGGGCAAGTAACAACCACTCACGTCGCTGGCGAATCTCCCAACTAGCCTCTCTTGCAAAGCGAGGCCCTCTGCCACCAGACCAATAACATCCGCAAGCGATCGCTCCATAAGCTCCATCCGTATCCAAAGCGACGTATCCACCACACTAGCAGAATCGGCGTCCTCGGCTTGAGTTGGATCTGAACAAACGTAGACGGCATCCAGCACCAACAAGTGCTCATGGTCCAAATTCTTGAGTAAGCAGAGTTCGTGCAGCACTGAAACCAACTTGTTAGACACCGAAGAGTCATCCGACAAGGAGGGCGAAGAGGAAAGGGGTGGTAATGATATCCGCTTAATGGCCACGTGCGACGCGCCAGGCGGTATGGGCCTTTCAGTCCCTGCTGGTTGCTCTTGCGCAAACGAGGAGACGACACGAGCCGCAAACACGGAACCGCTCTCGCCTTCGGCGATCTCGACCAGATTCATGAAACAGGACGCCGGATCGCGAGGTGTGATATAAGGTTGCAGTTGCGCTAGCAGCGGGTGCGTTGGAGGTGATGTCGATTCCGACGAGGGGTTCGAAGGCTGTGAGCGTGTTTGACTTGCCCCTCCGCTCTCACTCTCGATCTCCACACCACCGACAGTACCCGTCCTGGAACTGAGCAGTTTCCCCTCTGGGTCCAAATTGCACTTTGTCTTTGGCACCCCATTTACCCCTCTTGGTATCGTCAACGGCGCACTTTCGCTAGTCGAGCTCGACACCGTGTCTGAGCTCCCCTGCGAGGTGTGAGACCTGACGGATGACGCGCCACCCATCGACTGCAGCTGAGTAACACGTCCGAGCGAGGTCGTCCTAAACCTCGATATACGGTGAGGCGTCGAGTCGGTTCCCAACTCAACTGGAGGAGGTGGAGGTGCCGGCCACTTTGACTGGGGGCCGTCGCGCAAGAGTGACACCGAGGAGGTTTCAGAAATCATGGAACCTTCAGGCGCTTCTTCGCGTTCTTGTGTAGGTGGTGACTCTCCGCCCATATCAGGCTTGTCGTACGTCATAATCTGAGGCTCGGTGTCCGCGGTAAAAGTAGCACTTTCCCGCCAAGAAGCTAACGAGACTGCATCGGAATCGATTACACTCGCAACTGCTGTCCGAACAACCTCGGTTTTAGCTGTCGTTATCGTGGCAGACGTCACGGTGACTGTGGAAAACCCTGAATCACGGTCGCCCGGTGGAGTTCGGGCAGGATGGAGGGTTTGAGACGAGTTCGGGCGAGAACCTGATGTGGATGCCGATGCAACGGAGGCATGGTTGAGAACCTTTCCAGGAGAAGAAAGTGGTGATACTCGCGAGTGAGGAGGTGGCTGGAAATGAAGATGAGGAATTGGTTTTAGGGGTGGCAAGGGCAATGTTGGTGGTGGGTGAGGAGACTTCGGCGGCGCCGGGCGAAGTTGCGCACGAATCTGTGATAGAGGGATGGGGATCGGTAATGGTTGAGGTTTTGCGCTGAAAAGTGAATTAACGGGGGATTTCCCAGATATGCCTGTTATGATGTTCGCTCTGGGAGGTGCGAGGGAAACCGCAGGAGGAAGTGCAAGAGGAGAAGGCTTGGGCTTGGGTTTTGGCCTCGGCGGAGGGGAAGGTGGAAGGCTGTCTCTCCTTGGAGATGATGATGGTGAGGAAGACACCGCCGGAAGTGGTTCAAGGTCCTTTCCCGGGAATGAGACATTGGAACCAGAGGAAACATCAGGAAGGAGTGGCGTCGACAGAGTCATTGGCAACCCATCTACATTTTCAACTCCCTGCGCGGGCGTCGTCGTGTCGATGGCTATGATTTGATCCCCTATATCATGCTCAGGAGCGTCCCTGGTCTCTTCTGCCTCGTCCTCCTCTGTTTTCTCTTGTTCATCACCTTCTTTAATAGCCTCTATCGCTGGTGTTGCATGGGAGCCAAATGTAAAGTGTGTTCCGGAGGAGATATCAGGCGGACTTGGCGCCACTGGCTCCGGCAACAAAGTACTCGACGCCATTGTGGAAGTGCTCCCACTCCCCTCAGAGATTGACTCCGAGGGGAGCGACATCAGCCGAATGGTGGCCCTTTTCCTCTCTTTCATGCTCGCTGAATCACCGCCTTTTGACTTTGCGAGGACGCTGGATCTCTTCCCGATAACATCGAACAACGACTCGGACCAGTCCTCTAGACTTCCCTCCTGGTGGAAGGATATCCGCGGTGGTAACATCGCCAACTTGGTCACCCTCTTGTCGATCACGAGCGGTGGTGTCGGCGATAAGATCTCCATTTGCGGTGCTGGAGCTGTCTCCGCGTCTCCTCCGTGAACGTGGTTGTCACTATATCGAGAGGAGATATCCAAAACGTTGTCGGCCGTCCCAGGGATGTCATCAACAGAGACGCTCGTTGTATAGTCACTATTATTGGTAATGGTTACTTCGGGATCCTTGTCTGGATTGAGATTGCTCATTCGAGAGGGCTGCCCAGGAGCCAGCTCTGAAGGCACGGAGGGAATAGGTCTGTTGGGTGGTGGATGCCCCCTTGACGCTACAGCCCCCTCCTTCTCTTTAGGTGCCCATTCCTCCTTCGGAAAAGCATAAGCAGGGGGAGGTTCAGAGTAATTCTCTAATTCATAAGAGTCTGACGAGGCGTTCGCGATATGATATATTCTTCGGGGTGGCGTGCGGGGTGGCGCTGACAAAGGTCCAGGGCGAGGTGACGGAGAGGTAGAACGATTGGTATGCGTGTGCGGGGGAGTAGGTATGGGGAGAGATGCGGAGTGGGAGAGCGGAGATGGTGCACGGGACGCCGGGGAAGGAAATGGGATATGCCCAGGATCTGATTGTGCATGATGGACCTGAATGTGCGGGAACATGGGTGTTCGTGGCGTCAGTTGGTCCTAAAGGAAAAACGCCAAGGATATGATCAATCAAGAGGCAGAGTAAAAGGGGAAGGTGATCACCTCCGAGATCCGTCGTATCCTTGATGTATGCGAGTGGGGTGAAGAAATACACGATGAATCGAAGTAATAAGGCTCAATCAATGTCTCATCTGCGGTCCCACCCTGGTCTGGGCGGTCACCGTCGATAAAGACATACTGTCCTGATTCTTCACCGGTTGCACTGCCGGACTTTGTCGAACCAAGGACATCTTCTTTCGTACTTGCCGAATCACTCGAGAGTGAATTCTTGATCCCACTTACAAATGTCCTCATCGAGAAAGACGGTGCTCTTGGCGAAGGGGCCGGGGTTGTGACACCATTCGTATGAGTCACGACGGAATATGTTTTTGAAGGTGGTTGGATTGTGAGAGCCTCTCGTCCCTTTCGCAAACTCGTAGAACGCGGAGCGGGATTGAGGAGGGTAGGAGAAGATGATACGCAGGAAGCAGAAGTGCTGGGTGGCGTTACGGCTAATACGTGAGGGGATTCAGGGCTTTCAACAGGGTAAGTGGCATTAGTCAGATTAGTATTGGGGGTGAAAAAAGTTGCTGCTGCGCGGCGTCGGGCATGGATGGCCGCAATCTCGTCCTCGCCAAACCCGACTTGAGATAGGGCAGAAGACCAGGAGGGAGGGAGACCGATATATCTGTTTGAACGCGTCAAAATGGGGTGTGCGCGCGAAAAGCGGGTACTCACCCTTCGTCGACATGTATGTGGTGCTGCGCGATATACAAAGTGAGGCAGTGTGATGATCACGATCGGAAGACGAGCGCACCTGGAAATTCCAAGGTAATGATATGCCCTCGTCTCCTTCTGCCTTGTCTGGGGCAACGTCTGGATCACCGAGACTGGCAGTCCTGCTGACACTCCCGGACGCACAGGCGGTATCTGAGAGATCCTTCCTGGACCTGCTCCTCTTTGTGAGGCTGCTAAGCTTGAACACGCTCTTTTTGGTTTTGCGCGCGGGCTGGCTCATGGTGCAAGAACTTGTGCTGGCGCCGTTTAGCAGGTAGATACCATGGTTTGGGTTGGGGATGGTGTTGGTGTTTGGACATGAACCGCTCGAGTCTGTGCTTCCGTCCATGGTTGGACTGGGGAGGTAGTCCCTTCCAGCACGACCCCACGATGCAAAAGGAACGGGAGAGGCCCTAGCGTTGGAGCGTTTTCCAAGCTCGGTGGTCATGGTGGGATAAGGAGAGGCGGGGGTGACGGGACCGTTTGATTCAGGACTGAGGGAGGGGGAGAGGGAGGCAGTGGAACGGCTGAAGAAAGACCTGTTGTAGAGGGGAGTCGGTTCTTTTGGCGGGGGAGGTGGCGCGACGAGGTCTAGACAAGGCAGCGTGTCAGAGACACTGGGAGGGCCGAGCGCACCGGACTTGAACTTGAGCACATTAAAACGAGAGGAGGACCTTTCCGGTGGATTGACGCTGAGCAATGGCATCGTTAGAGCATACTCTAGTCTAATAGTGTGGCGTGACAAGTACAAACGAACGACGACGACGACGACGACCAAGACCTCGTGACATACGAACAACTCTCCATTCCACCAACTTCCGTACCCTGCACTGGCCTCAACTTGTACCGCCTTATCGGTGCTTGCGCCGTAACCCAACCGTGAAGTCCGCGTTGATGGTCAATCATACTACTAATTCTCTCTTGGCGTTCCTAGACGCTCGTCCTTGCATATCGCTCCTGGACAGTGTAAAGGACCAGTATTATGGCACCACCTGTGCAAGTCGTCTACCTCTCTGTCCTCAGGGCACCAGACCATGCCAGAACGCGAGAGAAGGCCGAGATGCGCGTCAGTCGGTTAAACGGCATTCAGAATCTTCAGACTGCACTCCCAGTGATGATCCCATCATCATATGGGCGTGGTTATTTTGATTTCGTTAAGCCTCTCAGGAATCATATTCCCTCGTTCTCCCCAGATTGGCGATTTATTACCGGTCTCACGTTGCGGTCCTTACTTCCCACCACTTGGCGACGTCCAGTGTTCCTGACTCTTGTTATCTCCCTTCCTCGAGCCCTGGGAGATATTATATCCCTTGTAGCTCCAACGCTCGTTGGACCCCTGTCTGCTTCAACTCCATCAGGACTACTAGTGTAATGAAAAGAGCCAATCACCCAAAAACATATCATTCCGCACGACACAAACCATCTTGGTCCCATCATACCCCCCGTCACTGTCCTGCTAGTACACAAGGTCACATTCGTCATCTTTCAGAGACTGTAACGACTCCTCCCGTCCGTATACTCCCAGATACAAGTGTCCCCTGACTCTACTAGCTCCACGTTTTCATCATAGCTGATGCCGAACCACGACTCATCTGTCGTTGCATCTTTACACAGACTCTCGTCGCTTGGAGCATGTTCGTTGGAGGCGTTCAGCAATCAATCGCAAACGAAAAGACATGGATGAACCGTCCATAAATGACCTGACTTGACAATGTTCACCGCGAACGACTTCACCTCATTTTCCGTCTTGTGGATTATCGGACGCAGAATTCATACCCGTAGCAATTGCGTCGAACGTATCTATATCATGATGGTGAGTGAGAATTGGCCAATTAGATCGCTGTGTCTCAGTCTGATAGTACCACTGCTAGAACTGATGGCAGTGATCGACCCACGTTGTATCAAGCGTAAGGGTGTCCTCAAGGCTGGAAATTTGAAAGCGACACCCGACACAGCGACGCCGACTTTGTCACAAATCGCGCGTCAACCGTCTGGAGTTTTTAGTGGCTTAATCCCTCTATATCAAACGTAGGCGTTTTGTGTATGTATGGTCGCTCCAGGCAATACCCCTAATGTTAATTGGCTTGCATTTCCTACAGTCAGACAACTCGTGCTTGTGCAAACCCGAGACCATACAACAGTTTCTAGCCTGAGGAGTCACCACTTGGCGGCCAGACGGGCTTTCTCACGTTCCCTGCGTGTGATCATGACAGTGAAGCCTGAAGAGCACTATGACATGGCGGTAGTGGACACAATTTCCACTGTCACGGTCATCATGGTCCGAGTCTACAACACGGTTCGAGTCGTTACCATGGTCAGGTGCTGACCATTGCCTCTGGCTAAGTGTGGAATGTGGGCTTGATACACTTTTAAAATTGCCTGTTCGTACGTTCACGTTGATGAGTAATCGATATTGATCGCCTTTGAGTGAATAGATATGTCCGGAGCATGATAGTTACAAGAACTGAATTTGACACAGATTTTACTTCTCCATTTCGGGCACGGGTCCACTACCAGCGCCATGGCCTTCCCTTTCTACCCGCTGTAGTTCTTCCTCCCTCTCTTTCGAGCCAGAACGGGTGGGTCATATACACTTTAGCTGATGCGCACACCACCGGAACCACCAGTGCCCCGGATATCCCTTTCTTCCAATTCTATTGCCCCGCCCTGCTCATCACCTTCTGCGTCCCCAGGCTGCCCAAGTTGACCCGCAAACACCATTGTGCTTCCAACCGCGCCACGGCCAGACGCTGATGTTAAACCGAACGCGGTGTCGATTTCGCTTCCATGGACATCGCGCGCATGGAGCTTCCGCAAGTTCATGATGAACCGAGGGATTAAGGTGTAGGGAAGTATCCCTTCCATCATTCCAAATGGTATAACCTGCCATCCGTTCAGTGAAATGCTTCCCGCAGCATACAGCATGGCGACGAGTGTATATGCCAGGATGCTATGCGTGATAAGTCGTTGTCAGCATAGACGAAATGCAAGGCACGACAAGACAGGAACATACACGAAAAAGTAGAGCATGCCTTCTCTGACGAGAAGAATTATATAATGGTTCAGGTGGAAATGCTTTGTTTCTCTGTACATTTGAAGTGCCTCCCTAAGAAATCGAATGACAACGAAGAGACACATGGATGCACTGAGAGCCATCTGTGAAGCATCGATAATATAGCCCAATGTGGCCAGAGTAGGGTTAGCGTCTCTTATGCAAAAGGTAAAGTCAGGTGCTCGAACGATTTCTACGTTATCGACAGAACGGGATGTGTCCAGTTAGTGTAGTGTGCAGGATATATGAGCACGTTTTACATACGCACGAGCCCAGTCACGGTGTTCGCCGTGATGATACAACCAATTAAATTCCCGATTGTCTCGGCGGCGTAGAGCGTGAGGAGTGTGCCAAGGATGAGCCTGGATCGACCATACAATGCCCACACACGGAGGATCATTGCCACTGCCTCGACCAATGAGATGCATCTTTCTCCAAAGTGAGCGTGAAATCTCACAATCTGCAGCGATATAAAAAACCAAGGAGGTACAAACACCCCAAATATAAACCATTACGCCTTTGAATTGTCCTTGTTGAGAGTGGTCTCATCGAACATTGCACAAGTGTACTCACAACTAGTTTGAAACGTCATCAACTTGTGCTCAGACATGTCATTGGTCACTGTAAAATGAAGCATGTGCACATACGTCTACCCGGAATCGAAAGTTTAGTATATTTGTCAATAATCAATGGAATACGAATTACCTTTTCAGGACCAGGTAGCAATGTTGACCCGACTTTCATTCAGCCTTGTTAGCTCAACAACAGCAAATGTCAAGATTTGAACCTACATAGAGCATTTACTCTAGCGAACCAACAGGGGGGGGATCAATTGATATATATCGCAGCAAGCATTGACATACACGACATAAAGTACCCCAACATACCGAGCCTGAAAGTTAAAAATTAGTAGAGGATGTCGAAGATGGTCTGGATTCATACCAAAAGGAACATTGTAGACACATGTGTCCAGGGCTTGCTCTGTAGCCATATCAGAGTACACCATGATATTAATCCCGGTTAAGCATTCACTGACCCAAATATATTCAATCTGGAAACATTGAAAATGTCACACAAATAACGCGAATGAAATGGTGCATACCTCATCAGAGAATGTCAGGACTGACAACATGTAGCGATAAGTTTCTTGGATGCCATGAATCATACACGGCTATATGCGACACTTACTATAATCGTATCCAACGGCAGCGATCATTATAACTAGGAAGAACAACATGGTCAATGAACAGAGCGCCCGCTTGGATCAACGAGCATACGTGAGACGTAATCATTGAACAGAATGGCTGAAACCTCTTGCACGATGGACGCCATGTGGTCTGTGGAGGTGTGGAAATGAAACAGTAGTTGTATTCACAAAAAACGACAAGGTGGTACTTCACAAACACGCTGGATAGGCAGCGAACCCACATATAAATAAACGCTGGCAGAGAATGGTATCAACGGGGTTGAACCTGAAGCATCTCGCGGCCATAAAGATTGAGTGTTTCACCACGCTGTGGCAGATTTCTTCAGAGCAAGATGGAGGTCGAATCCGAGGTGTTTCACGATCACCATAATATATAATGTTGCCCGCGATGTCGCGGCCACGGCGGATTTCTTGAACTCAGGGTGTAGTAGTAGAGATCCTCCTAGTAGACTAATTAGTACTTGCACTGGCATAGTCGGAGTCTAATCTCAAGTTCAGAGATCTGCTGAGTCAGCCGAATCGCCTGCTCAGGTGAGATGTTCCTTAATGTTCATTGTTCAAGGGACAATAAAAATAAACGTCGTCCATGCCTTCCTGAAGTTTTGGCGTCTGCAACGGACCCCGTTCATCGTCATTAGCTGGCGTCGAGATGCAACACACGTACATGTGTCCACGATCATATCCGCTCCGGAAGTACTAGTAATCCTGGAGTTTTGCCCGGAAAAGGGTGGCAGTGACGCGGCCTCGGTAAGGTTTGATCTCGTCCTATCGCCTCCTCTGTCCTCCTGAGGGTGCGACCGTTTATTCATCTACCCAGCGACGCAAGCGTGAGACGTTCCGCCGTCCGTTTACAAAACCAGGAATTAGGTTTGGTCTAGTATCAGAGGACAGAAAATCCAGGGTGCCTCAGAGTTCTGTCATACGCCACCGTATACGCCTTGCGGACGAGTATATCCAGGACTGGACCCGGGTGTCCGCATTTGAGGACGGCGGAAACGGGCGCGGTAGTTATCTTGGCGTCCCCTTTTTTGTCTAGGTCAGGGTCGATGATCGGCCGTGGGGCTGGGAGGGTATGGGATTGGGATTTGGGCGATACGACAGTCGC
>JBBPLF010000164.1:32189-51002 GCA_038089615.1 Aureoboletus auriporus
ATTTGAGGACGGCGGAAACGGGCGCGGTAGTTATCTTGGCGTCCCCTTTTTTGTCTAGGTCAGGGTCGATGATCGGCCGTGGGGCTGGGAGGGTATGGGATTGGGATTTGGGCGATACGACAGTCGCAACGCCGCCTCCGATGACTGCACCGACAGCGACACAGGCGATGCGGATGACCAATCTACTGTTTACACAATGGTTTAGGGCCTGATTTATAAGGATCGGACGCTGAGCGCTGAAGTATCGTTTATAGTCTCTATCGGGCTGGGAAATCTGCACGACATCGACCCACGTACAATTTTGACGTAACGTGAACTTGAACACCAAATAGTTCCACATGGGACTCGCTATTACCCGACGGCGAGTTACTCAAAGTTCCCGGCATACAGCATCTTGGAGCGCCACCACTGCAGGAGGGAAAGAAGATCAGAGCGAGCCATCTACTGATCAAACACAAGGAAAGCCGACGACCATGGAGTTGGAAGGAAGTAGGTGCTCTCTCCCATTGTTGATTCTTGCCGACGCGGATTGGAACAGTGTACGATCACTCGATCCAAGGAGGAAGCGATCGCCAGTACCAAGCAGAGATCAACGAAGCGTCAAACACATTCTGATTGTTCATCACAACGATAAGCACAGCGATCTCGATTGTGTGGATTGAGATGGACTTGATCGAATGAGTGCATTATAACGTCGAGTGACGAGTGACTATTAGGTGTTTCGTTTCGAACTTGTCCATTGAACTAGAAACGCTGCTACCCGTTACCCTTGCAGCTTGTGAGACGTTTTGTGTTGCTCTTAATCTGAGTCAAGGTGGCAGGGGCTGTCCTTTCACGCCGAGCGGGTATCGCAGTGTTGACATTGAACTCAAATCCAAGGGTAAATTTGTGAAACCACGACAGGATGCATCGATAATTCTGTCGGAATATATCGGGTTCCTTGTCTGATCATGTGCCAGTGGTCCCCGTGCCCGGAATTTTCCACTTAAGCCGAAGCTAGATGCGGCCATTCAGGATCTTTTATTGAGAGCATGATGGAGGCTGGGAAGTGAGACTCCCTGACACATATTGACTGTAATGAGTGACAGTCAAGTGAATTCGTCCTCATATGGTGAGGCGTCCATTCTCAACTCAACGAGTGGTGGAGGTGCCAGCCACTTGACTGGCTGTCGCGTAAGAGCGTCAACGTATATGCGTGGTGGTGTGCGATATACAAGGTGAGAAACGACTCTCGTTCGAAAAATATGGTAGCTCCTGCCCTTTTACTACAAGTTTAGTCTGTAGAACCTCGAAGGGAAGGATCGCTTGTTATTATTGCGGTGCGTATGTTATCGCCCCGATCCATCTGTATGTTCATGTTCAAGTGGCCGGCGGCGCCCCGCCGCCTCAAGTCAAAAGTCGTATACACAGAATTAAGTTTATGAACAACTTCAAGGCATACAGCAACGGTGAAACAAGGTTCCTGCCGATGCCAGTACGGCGCCAATTCTAGTACTAGTACTAGTAGAGGTGTTGCAAATGGACGTCATTAATATCGTCCATTGGCAGTTTGTCATTGATCCACGTTGTATCAACGTTGTCGATCCGCAAGTTTCACGCGTGTTGTCACACGCTTCAAAGGCTTAAAAACATTGAAACGCCCAAGGTTTGTCCCTCCTGTCTTCTCTACCCTCTCCCTCTCCCGGGCCCATACCGCTGTCGTTTCGTGTTGTGTCACTGTCTAACTTGGTACTTTCCTTTGTCCAACATTTCTGCCCTACCATCAATCTGCATCATCATAGAGCCACCACCATACACTCCTTCTCGACATACCTCTAGGTTCTCGCCAGCCCCATATCTATAAAAAGTTTGATATCCGTGAGGGAAATTCAACTCAATGCTGTTACGATTGTCTAACCACGCATTTAAAAAGTCGGCATGGTTGAATCCACTTCGACAACCAGTCATACAGAGCAATGTCGGTCAATATGTTTTCCTCAACTTCCTACGGCTCATCAATATTGTTAGTGCTTCTCAATCAGGTTCTCGATCCTGCCAACATGGATCCGTCTGGGCGCAAGGGATGTCTGGAGGGCACCCGTCGACAGATCATCAACCCCATTCTCCATTGGGCTGATGACCTATCTTCCGACACCAACATCCACTGGCTTTCCGGGGATGCAGGCTTTGGGAAGAGCACTATAGCCACCTCTGTTGCTAACGAACTTCCAAGCCAATCTGTCGCGTACCTGTTCTTTGATAGGAACGATCCCGCCCCGAGTCATCCTAACCTTGTCATCCGCACCATTGCCCATAAGCTTGCCATCAACAACTCAGTTATCCGAGTCGCTATTCTTGAAGCTATTGAGCAGAATCCCAAGATAGCCACCGAATCCCTTGCCGCACAATTTACGAAGCTTCTTCATGAACCTTTGACCGCATGCCGAGCTAAACTCGGTTCCCCGATCCTCGTCATCCTAGACGCGCTCGATGAATGCGGAGACGCGAAGACGCGTAGGGTACTTGTGGACCTTATAGCAAGGATGTTCACCTTGCTTCCTCCCTCGTGCAAATTTCTAATCACCAGCCGTGTCGAGCTGGACATCGAAAAGCCATTCATGACACCTTCTAACATTAATCGCGTTAATCGGGTTACGCTTCTACCATCCACGGAGGATGTGCTTAAATTCCTAGAGGTTGCTATGCGTAGAATCCGTAGGAGCCACCACTCGTGTCGACTACCAGTTCACTGGCCGGGAAGTCCAACCATGCTTAAGCTGTCACGCTACATGGAGGGTGTCTTCATTTTGGCGTCAACGGTGGTATCATTCGTTGAACATTCTTTCCATCCACAAACTAGTCTGGAGTATCTCCTCATGTCGGACAGTACTAGCAGCAAGGAAAGGCTCAATAGTCTATTTGCTACTGTCCTGGAGTCAGCCGGCGACTGGGAGGATCCCCACCTCGTCGACGAGTACCATGCCGTTGTTGGTGTTGTCGTTGTCGGACTTGTACCAATGACCATCCCGGCTATTGATAGACTTCTAGCGCTGAAACGCTCATCATCCACCATCCTTTTATCTCTTCAATATCTCCTTCGGTTCAGCGAAAGTCAACCAATCAGGACCCTCCACGCGTCTATTGCGGATTATCTCACAGATCCCAAGCGTTGTGGGGACAAGCCATGGTTTATCAACACATCGGAACGGCACCGCTTTCTTGCTGGTTGGTGCCTGCAGCTTATGAAGGAACAACTGCGTTTCAACATATGTGATCTCAAGACATCTCATTTGTTAAATGAGGATGTCCCTGACCTACGTCAGCGTGTCAAGGACTGTATTCCAGAATCTCTTGCATACGCTTGTCGGTATTTTGCGACTCACCTCCATCTCTCGAACACCAAGCTCTCTGACTTTGACGGGCACTCCGAAGTCGAGTCCTTCATGCGCTCCAGACTGCTCTTCTGGCTGGAGACACTCAGCCTGGTGGGTGAAGACCAGATGGCTATACCGGCCATGGAGACGCTTCAACAGTTGTATCGGGTATGTCAATCCTTGCTGTCAGATTTCACAGATAAATGACAATGAAATAGAACAATAACGAGGAGTTGGCTGATCTCGCACACGAGGTCGTCAAGTTCGTGGCAGTTTTCCGAGGAACGATATCTCAGAGCACACCGCACTTGTATATCTCTGCTTTGCCTATGTGGCGACAGAATTCACATATTCGGCGCATCTACGGCCACAAACTGAAAGAAATCGTTCGAACGGACAACGGCGGCGTTGATCTCGTGCCATCATTGCAGAGCGTTATGACAGGACACTCTGACGCGGTCACATCGGTCGGCTTTTCACTTGATGGACAGCGCGTCGTCTCCGGGTCTTGGGACAAAACAATACGCATCTGGGATGCCGAGACAGGGTTCGTGGTGGCTGGGCCCTTCGAAGGACACACTGATTGGGTCACATCAGTCGCATTTTCACTTGATGGACAGCGCGTCGTCTCTGGGTCTTTCGACAAAACTGTACGCATCTGGGACGCGGAGACAGGCTCCGTCGTGGTTTCACCTTTCGAGGGACACACTGAGGAGGTCACGTCGGTCGGGTTTTCGCCTGATGGGAAGCACGTCATCTCGGGGTCTCAAGACACCACAATTCGGATTTGGGATGCGGAGACAGGGTCCGTCGCGGCTGGGCCTTTCAAGGGACACACTAGTTGCGTAACATCACTCGAGTTTTCACATGACGGAAAACACGTCGTCTCGAGTTCTCTAGAAAATACAGTGTGGATCTGGAATGCCGAGACAGGGTCTGTCGTAGCTGGGCCCTTCGAGGGACACGCTTCTGTGGTCACATCTGTTGGTTTTTCACCCGATGGAAAGCGCATCGTCTCCGGGTCTCGAGATAGAACAGTGCGCATTTGGGATGCCTCGACAGGCTCTGTCGTGGCTGGGCCCTTCGAAGGACATACCAAGGAGGTCACATCAGTGGGATTTTCACCTGATGGAAACCACATCGTCTCCGGGTCTGAGGACACCACTGTGCTGATTTGGGATGCCGAGACAGGCTCTGTCGTGAGTGGGCCCTTCGAGGGACACACTAGCTGGATCACATCACTCAAGTTTTCAGCTGATGGAAAGCGCATCGTCTCGGGCTCTCTAGACCAATCAGTGCGGATTTGGGATGCGGAGACGGGGTCTGTCACGACTGGGCCTTTCGAGGGACACAATGAGCCGGTCACATCAGTCTCGTTCTCACCCGACGGAAAGCGCATCGTCTCCGGATCTGACGACAAAACAATGCTGGTTTGGGATGCCGAGACAGGGTCGGTCGCGATTGGGCCTTTCGAGGGACACACTGATTGGGTTACATCAGTCGCATTTTCACCCGATGGACAGTACGTCGTCTCGGGGTCTCGAGACAAGACAGTTTGCATCTGGAGTGTCAAGACAAAGTCCGTCGTGGGTCGGCCCTTCAAGGGGCATACTGAAGAGGTCACATCAGTCGGGTTTTCATGTGATGGAAAGCGCGTCGTTTCCGGGTCTCAAGATAAAACAGTGCGCGTTTGGGATGCCGGGACAGGGTCTGTGGTGGCTGGGCCCTTCGAAGGACACACTGAAGAGGTCACATCAGTCGCATTTTCTCCCGATGGAAGGCGCGTCGTCTCCGGCTCTTACGACAAAACAGTGCGGATTTGGGATACCGTGACAGGGTCGACCGTGGTTACGCCATTTAAGGGACACACTGAGGAGGTCACATCAGTCGTATTTTCGCCTGATGGAAAGCATGTTGTCTCCGGGTCTCAAGACAACACAGTACGGATCTCAGATGCGGAGACAGGGTCTCCTGTGGCTCCTCCCTTCGAGGGGCACACTGCCTGGGTCACATCAGTCGGGTTTTCACCTGATGGAAAACGTGTCGTCTCCGGGTCTAACGACAAAACAGTGCGCATTTGGGATGCTGAGACAGGGTCTGTGGTAGCTGGACCCTTCGTGGGACACCCTGATCTGGTCTCATCAGTTGGGTTTTCACCCGATGGAACGCGCGTCATCTCCGGCTCTCGAGACAAAACAGTGCGCATTTGGGATACTGGGACAGGGTCTGTTGTGGGCAGGCGCTTCGAGGGTCATTCTGGTGGGGTCACATCCGAATCGGTCGAGCGTTCACCTGATAGAAAGCTCGCCGTCTCTGGAACTCGCGACAAAGGAGAGAGAGGGTGCGCTAGGCTCTTCAACAGACTCCCTTCTTTTCTCAGATCACTCAGACTTGCCCATCGTGAAAGCCGTGTCGTCATCCCTGAACCTCGCCCCCCGTCCTTACCTCATGTCTCCAATCCCCAGCTTGCTTCGGGCCATAATCCATGTACATGGAGACTTCACGATGATGGCTGGCTGCGAAGTCCATCTGGTGCCCTCGTCCTTTGGATACCACCCTACTACCCGAGGTCTGCTATCTGCTTATTTCCAACAATCGTGGTCATTGGCGATCAAAGGATAAAGTTTGATCTGAGTTTCGTGCATGGGGAACGATGGACAGAGTGTTTTGACACCACGGTCAACTAATATAATTTATGTACCAATGTGAATGCAGGACTTTGTACCCAATCTGACATCTCCCACAACTCAGGAAAGTTACAACGGAGAACTGATGAAGAAGAAATAAAATCAAACATACATTTGAGAGGGTAACTGGAAATTTGGGGGAGAAGGAATATCATGTGTTGTCGAAGTGGGCGTAACACAGAAGGACGACGACGACGACGCAGATTCGATTATCTACAAGCAAAAATGCGTAATGAAAAATACCGTGAATGTCTGCAATTTCTAGCCTTTCTGGCTGGCCTGATGGAGCTTCTTAAGTTCAGCTTCCCTGCGTTCCAGCATGAGCTTCTCTGCTCGAGTGAAGCCTGATTCCTTCTTAGACTCTTCCAACAGGAGTCGCTCGGGCTCCTCTTTGTTTTTTTCCGGTGCCTCTGGCTAAGCATGGAATGTGAGTTCGATACAGTATCCTTCAAAAATTGTTCCTTTACCATAGTTTGAAGTGCTTTTCTTGAGTGGGGACGGCAACGGTGAGCTGTAGGAAATGCTGGCTGGGAAAATAGGATCCTGTAAATGATTGGATCTTAGGACGGATGAATGATGAGAGATTAGGAGACTGAAACACACCCACTGTGTGAGAAGGTCACTAAATTGTTGATGGGGAAATGTATCCAATCACTTTTGATTCAGAGTGAATGGATATGTCTGGAGTATATATATCAATATCCTGACAGATCTCGATGTGATACTGATACGGGATGGGTTGAAGCTCAAGGCCTTCGGGCCTACAGTTCAAACCACGCTGTTGAATGCAGCATTTGCTTTTTGCAGCTTAGTTTTATTTTTCGCGCACAGTTCTCTACATGAGCATCTGCAAAGCAGGATATCACGTTAACATTTGACAACACTTTCGTAGCACATTTGAGAGCTGTGATTAGTGGTACTCACGCTGGCTATTATTGGCTATTATGTACGCTATGAAACTCACTGAGAATTAGACTCCGCTCTTGCCGGGTGCCTGCCGAGGTGTGGGCCAGATGTTTCCACTGGAAGGTCCTTCCTATTCTGGGTATTTATGTCACAGTCACATCACTTCAAGCATCGGCCCGGAGCTTAGCATGCCCAGAATAGGAAGAATCACCTAACAGGAAGCATCCGGCCCCGCCTCGGCAGGCACCCGGCAAGAGCGGAGTTTAATTCTCAGTGAGTTTCATAGCGTACATAATAGCCTCATAATAGCCATAGCCAGCGTGAGTACCACTATTGGAAGACAGGTGAGGGAATTAAGGGTCCTTTTCGTAATACCGTAAAGTATACATGGGCTTTCACCTTGCTTGGGGCCATTCTCAACTTACAGATGTCAGGCACTGAATCCGGGACACAATGTTAGTACTTTCTGGGCCACTTATACAACGGTCGAATTCTATCCATTGCAAGTCTGCTGAGAATTTTTTGTATGTATGTACATGCTTATTGTTTTTGTTCGTAATCAGAGTCAATATATTTTCGTACAGAATAGCAAACTTGAACCTTCAGACTCGCTTCAAACCTTCATGAACTCATGATGCGGCACGAGGCTGGAGCCTTCTCCTGTCGAGTCACAGCCTGAGGGTGGCTGTGGAGTTAGCCCCATTATAGTACCATCACATGGGTGAAGATTCACCGTGTTCGATTGGACAAAGAAGGCTAAACTCGCGGTGTGGTTGAAAGAGCCAGCGCACACCAACTCATTTCGTACACCCCACCAGACTGGTGCACAGGGTCCTGATCACCCCAAACATGAGGACCGTCTACGCACCAGTTTCTCGAAGCTTTTTAAGCTAGTGTTTCTTTGCGAACGGAAATGGGTAGACGGTGATAGATCTATGGTCGATGGCAACACGAGAGGTGGCGGGCATGGAGAATAGTCTCTGCGAGTTCCCAGACAGGGACCATTAGGAGGAAATGATCAGAGACAATGGAAATGCCCAAGAATACATACGCTTTCGAGTGCCTGCATGGCAGCACAGACCAGGAACCAGACCATTCAATACTTTTGTTAAAATATGTACCCTTTCATGAGTCTGGCCCCGTTCACCAACAAGTCATCGCTCCTAACATCCCGCTGAGCGATGTGATGTTTTCTGGAGATAATCCAAACAATGGAGAATCTATTTCGGATCAGTACATCTTTAATAATCCCCCACGTCACTGACGAATCTTCAAACTAATCTCGTGCAGAGGAGATCCTCGACCTGAGTGGAATTGGAACAGACGTAGACGGCATCCAGCGCCAGCGAGCGCTTGTGGTCCAAATTGTTAAGTAAGCAGGGTTTATGCAACGCTGAAACCAACTTGTTAGACACCGGGGAATCATCTAACAAGGAGGGCGACGAAAGGGGTGATGGTATTCGCCTGATGGCTATATGGGACGCGCGAAGCGGGATGGGCTTTTTCAGTCCTTGCTTGTTACTCTTGCGCAAACGACGAGGTGATACGAACCGCAAACATGGAACCACTCTCGCCTTCGACAATCTCAACCAGGCTCATGAAACAGGACGCCGGATCGTGAGGCGTAATATAAGACCGTGACTGCAGTTGCGCTAGTGGCGGGTACGTCGCAGGTGATATTGATTCCATTTAAGGTGTCTTCAAAAGCTGTGGTCAGGCTGGACTTATTCCTCCGCTCTCCCCGTCCATGTCGACACCACCGACAGTATCCGCTCTGGAACTGAGCAGTTCAGCCTCTGGGCCTAAATTGCACTGCCTTTGGCACTACAGAAGGCAATACCATATTTACGCCTCATGGTGGCGTCGACGGCGCACTCTCGCTAGTCGAGCTCGACTGAGCTCCCCTGTGAGGTGTGAGACCTGACAAATGACGCGCCATCCATCGACCGGCATGAGATAGGGCAGAAGACGAGGATGGAAGGAGATCGATATATATCCGTGTTCGAACACGTCAAAATGGGGTGTCTGCACGAAAAGCAGGCACTCGCACCTCGTCGATGTGTATGTGGTAACTGTGTGATATATAAAGTGAGGCAGCGTAATGATCACAATCAGAAGACGAGCGCACATGGAAATTCCAAGGTGATGATATGGCTTCATCTCATTTCCGCCTTGTCAGGAGCAGCCTCTTGTTCACCGAGACTGGCAATCCTGCTGACACTCCCGATTTAGAGTCCCGAACGCGTTGGTGGTATGTATCTGAGACCCTGTTCCCTTTTGTGAGGCTGTTAAGCTTGAACACGCTCTTTTTGGTTTTGCGCGCGGGCTGGCCCACGGTGAGGGGAGCTCAGGAGACTTGAGCTGGCGCCGTTCAATAGGTATTTGGGTTGGGGATGGAGCAGGTGTTTGGACACGAACCACTCGAGTCTGTGCTTCCGTCCATGGTTGGACTGGGGAGGTAGTTCCTTCCAGCACGACCCCAGGATGCAGAAAGGACGGGGGAGGCCCTGGCGTTCGAGCGTTTTCCAAGCTCGGTGAGCATGGTGGCAAGGAGAGGCGGGGGTAACGGGAAGCTGAGTAAGGGGGGAGAGGAAGACTGTTGAACGGCTGAAGAAAGACTTGTTGTAGAGGTGAGTCAGTTCTTTTGGCGGAGGTAGCGCGACGACTCGGAGGTCTACACTAGTTATCGTATTGGGACCGGACTTGAACTTGAGCACATTTAGACGAGCTGAGGAAAACCTTTCCGGTGGATTGACGTTCAGCAATGGCATCAGTCTAGTGACGTGACTCAAATGAACGACGAGCAAGACCTCGTGACATACGAACAATCCTCTTCCATCCCAGCAGTGGGCCAGTACTGGCCGCAAGGTACTATAGCTTGTACCAGTCTCAATCAAAACCCGCTCCATCGATTCGTAGTCTGATCAAACATCCTTGCGCACTCGTCTCCGTGACCCAACGGCTTGCAGACGCAAACGTCCACTCACTCTCTGCAGATAAGTCACTCCGTGATGTCAGCTCATGTCTGTGAAGTCCGCGCTCGCCGCTGATGGCGAATCTGCTAAATGGCATTCAGTAAGTACTGCCAATGAATCATTCCATCATCCGAGTCATATCGGCATGGTTATTTTGATCCCATCCCATTAACTTGGCGACGCTTCCATTCCAGCGTCACATTACCTCATTCTTTCAATTGCAAATTGGCGATACGGTCTCACGTCGCAGACAGCGCGGTCCTTCAAGTTGTGCCCACCACCAGGCGAGACAACGTCCCCGACTCTCGCACATTTAGTTACCTCCCTTCTTCAATGGTATTCTGGGAGATGTTTATCGGGAGGGATATCCCTTGCAGGCCCATCTCCACGATGGCCCACTTGTCAATGTCGCTACACTGTAAAATATAAAACCTATCGAGTGAAGAGGACGTACACACGCTCGTCGTCTTCAGCGAACATCCTGCAAACCATCTCACATCATTCATAAGTCCCGTCGTCCTACACATCGTCCCTCTCGTTACTGGAAGATTGTTTCTAGACAAAGACCGTCCGCATGCTCTCAGATGCTGGCTTCCCCCATTCCGCCAGCTCTATATCTTGATCATACCTGATGTTAAAGGACGACTCATATATTATTGCCAATCTTGACACTCTTCTCACTCGGAAAACTATGTAGGTTGGTTGGAGGTGTTTAGAACTGAACACCAAATGAACGGAAAGCCATGGACGAATCGTCAATAAATGACCTAATTTTTTTTAAAGCATTCATCACGAGCACCTTCAGCTCGTTACCCGTCTTGCGAAAAGATCGAACCCATCGTCAGATCTCATGCCTGCCAGTGCAGCAATCACGTCTAACGTATGCAAAAAAATGAGTGAGAATTGGCCAACCAGAACGGTATGTCTCCGTCTGATATGTCGCGCCACAGATAACATCATGTCTTCTGCGCTACTACAGAACTGGTGTTAATCAGAATCTCGTGTCCGGTGGTATTGAGCGGAACCTGTTCCCCAACGAAGCTTGTATGGTCGTAGGATCCGA
Organism: Aureoboletus auriporus; assembly: GCA_038089615.1. NCBI lineage: Eukaryota > Fungi > Basidiomycota > Agaricomycetes > Boletales > Boletaceae > Aureoboletus > Aureoboletus auriporus. The sequence continues at coordinate 43,174 of JBBPLF010000164.1, forward strand.
CGGACGAACAGCGGAATGTCAATAGTGGCTCTGGCCTAGTCCTAAGTGGCGGGGCTCGCCTCATTGAGGAACAACAGTCTGGTTATACCTGTCGTTCTTCCCGCACCTGTTGGGATCTAGTCAGGACACTACAATAGTAGGTCGATGCCCACTACGCGCCATGTTTGGAGCTGAATGCATTAGCTGCGAGCACAGAACAAGAAGGTGAACGCTGTGCTTGGTATTTTACAACTAGTGACACCCTTGCATCAACGTTCAAGTCGATCCGTGCTCTCTTCTGCGGCCCAGCCTGCTGCTTTCAAGTTGGCGGCCAATCTTTTCAAGTATGGTCAAATGGACTCGGGGGACTCGGGACACCGCGAAAATAACAGAGTCAATGATTACGTAATTGCTGGCTGTACGACCGGCTAAACATCACTCCGAACTACCAGTGATGATAACAACACTCTCTCGACGGTCCATTTTTTAATCTGTGTAGGGAATGGATCATCTCGGATCATACGACGAATTCTTGGCGGTCAGGGTGTACATGTTTTTGATCTATATACATCTATTCAATCTGCCGGTGCATAGGGCTACAGGCAATACGACGTAACGGTGTCCCAAGTCCCCCAGTCCATTTGACCATACTTGAAAAGATTGACCGCCACAGAAGTATAGGCTGACAAAGAGGACAGGCTTCAAAAGGTTGAACCGCCCGAGGTTTGTCCCTTCTGTCTCTCTACCCCATCTCCCTCTCTCATACCCCTGTAGTTTGGTGTTGTGTCATTCTCGAACTCGGTACGTTCCTTTGTCCAACATTTCTACCCTACCATTAATCTTCGTTATCACTGAGTCAGTACCATACACTTCATCTTGACATATCTCTACGATCTTCCCGGCCCCATACCAATAGAAAGGCTGATATCTGTGAGCCAAAATTCATTCAGCTCAACACGTTGCGATATTCTAAATCACGCATTTTAAAAGTCGTTATGGTTGAATCCGCTTTGATAACCAGTCATACAGCGCAACGTTGGTTGTTTTGTTTTCCCCAATTTCCTACAGCTCATCGATGTTGTTAGCGCATCTCCATCAAGTTCTCGATCCTGCCAACATGGATCCTTCTCGTCGTAAGGGATGTCTGAAAGGCACGCGTCGAAAGATTATTGATCCCATTCTCCATTGGGCCAACGACCTATCCTCCGACACCAACATCCGCTGGCTTTCCGGGGATGCAGGCTTTGGGAAGAGCGCCATAGCCACCTCTGTTGCCAACGAACTTCCCAGCCTATCTGTTGCATATCTGTTCTTTGACAGGAACGACCCCGCCCCAAGTCATCCTAGCCTTGTCATCCGCACCATTGCTCATAAACTTGCCGTGAACAACTCAGTCTTCCGAGCTGCTATCCTTGATGCTATAAAGCAAAATCCCGAGATAACCACTGAATCGCTTGCGACTCAGTTCGCGAAGCTTCTTCACGACCCCTTGGCCTCATGTGAACGTCAACTCGGTTCCCCTCTCCTCGTCATTCTAGATGCTCTTGATGAATGCGGGGACGACAAAACACGTAGGGTGCTCGTTGATCTCTTGGCGAAGAAAATGTCCTCGCTTCCTCCTTCACTGAAATTCCTAATCACCAGTCGTCCGGAACCCGATATCGCAGGACCTTTCAGGGAGGCTCGAGATATCAAGGAGGTCGAGCTTTTACCATCCACGCAGGATGTGCTTAAATTCCTCGATGTTGCTATGCATAAGATCCGTAGAAGCCACCCCTCGTGTCGACTACCAGCTCACTGGCCGGGAAGTCCAACCATGCTTAAGCTGTCACGCTACATGGAGGGTGTCTTCATTTTGGCATCAACGGTGGTATCATTCGTTGAACATTCTTTCCATCCACAAACTAGTCTGGAGTATCTCCTCATGTCGGACAGTACTAGCAGCAAGGAAAGGCTCAATAGTCTATTTGCTACTGTCCTGGAGTCAGCCGGCGACTGGGAGGATCCCCACCTTGTCAGCGAGTACCATGCCGTTGTTGGTGTTGTCGTTGTCGGACTTGTACCAATGACCATCCCGGCTATTGATAGACTTCTAGCGCTGAAACGCTCATCATCCACCCTCCTTTTATCTCTTCGATATCTCCTTCGGTTCAGCGAAAGTCAACCAATCAGGACTCTCCACGCGTCTATTGCGGATTATCTCACAGATCCCAACCGTTGTGGGGACAAGCCATGGTTTATCAACACATCGGAACGGCACCGCTTTCTTGCTGGTTGGTGCCTGCGGCTTATGAAGGAACAACTGCGTTTCAACATTTGCGATCTCGAGACATCTCATTTGTTAAATGAGGATGTCCCTGACCTACGTCAGCGTGTCGAGGACTGTATTCCAGAATCTCTTGCATACGCTTGTCAGCATTTTGCGACTCACCTCCATCTCTCGAACACCAAGCTCTCTGACTTTGACGGGCACTATGAAGTCGAGTCCTTCATGCGCTCCAGACTGCTCTTCTGGCTGGAGACACTCAGCTTAGTGGGTGAAGACCAGATGGCTATACCAGCCATGGCAAGACTTGAACAGTGGTATCGGGTATGTCAGTTTCCCCTGTCAGATTTTCAAAAAAAATGATGAAGAAATAGAATAACAACAAAGAGATGGCTGATCTTGCTCATGAGGTGGCTAAGTTCATGACAGTTTTTCGAGGAATGATTTCTCAGAGCACACCACACTTGTATATCTCTGCTTTGCCTATGTGGCGACAGAACTCGCATATTCGGCGCATCTACAGCCACAAACTGAAAGAAATTGTTCGAACGGACAACGGCGGCGTTGATCTCGTACCATCATTGCAGAGCGTTATGACAGGGCACTCTGACGCGGTCACATCGGTCGGTTTTTCACTTGATGGACAGTGCGTCGTCTCTGGGTCTTGGGACAAAACAATACGCATTTGGGATGCCGAGACAGGGTCCGTGGTGGCTGGGCCCTTCGAGGGACACACTGAAGAGGTCACATCAGTCGCATTTTCACCCGATGGAAAGCGCGTCGTCTCCGGGTCTTTCGACAAAACTGTACGCATTTGGGATGCGGAGACAGGCTCTATCGTGGTTTCACCTTTCGAGGGACACACTGAGGAGGTTACATCAGTCGGGTTTTCGCCTGATGGGAAGCACGTCGTCTCGGGGTCTCAAGACACCACAATTCGGATTTGGGATGCGGAGACAGGGTCTATCACGGCTGGGCCTTTCGAGGGACATGCTAGCTGGGTCACATCGCTCGAGTTTTCACCTGATGGAAAGCGCATCGTGTCTGGGTCTGTCGACAATACCGTGCGGATTTGGAATGCCGAGACAGGGCTTGCCATTGGTGGGCCGTTGGAGGGACACACTGATTGGGTCACATCAGTCAGGTTTTCACCCGATGGAAAGCGCGTCGTCTCCGGGTCTCAAGACAGAACAGTGCGCATTTGGGATGCCACAACAGCGTCTGTCGTGGCTGGGCCCTTCGAAGGACATACCAAGGGGGTCGCATCAGTAGGATTTTCACCTGATGGAAAGCACATCGTCTCCGGGTCTGAGGATACCACCGTACTGATTTGGGATGCCGAATCAGGGTCGGTCGTGGGTGGGCCTTTCGAGGGACACACTAGTTGGGTCACATCTCTCAAGTTTTCACCTGATGGAAAGCGCATTGTCTCGGGCTCTCTAGACAAATCAGTACGGATTTGGGATGCGGAGACGGGGTCTGTCGCGACTGGGCCTTTCGAGGGACACAGTGAACCGGTCACATCAGTTTGGTTTTCACGTGACGGAAAGCGAATCGTCTCTGGATCTGACGACAAAACAATGCTGATTTGGGATGCCAAGACGGGGTCTGTCGTGGCCGGGCCGTTCGAAGGACACACTGATTGGATCACATCAGTCGGATTTTCACTCAATGGAAGGCACGTCGTCTCCGGGTCTCGGGACAAAACAGTCTGCGTTTGGGATGCCAAAACAGGGTCCATCGTGAGTCGGCCCTTCGAGGGACACACTGAAGAGGTCACGTCAGTCGGATTTTCGCCGGATGGAAAGCGCGTCGTCTCTGGGTCTCGAGACAACACAGTGCGCCTCTGGAGCGTCAAGACAGGGTCCGTTGTGGGTCGTCCCTTCAAGGGACACACTGGCCCGGTCACATCCGTCGGGTTTTCACCTGATGGAAAGTGCATCGTCTCTGGGTCTGAAGATACCACAGTGTTGATTTGGGTCGCCAAGACAGGATCCATCGTGGGTCGGCCCCTTGAAGGACACACTGACTCGGTCAGATCAGTCGAGTTTTCACCGGATGGAAAGCGCGTCGTCTCTGGGTCTCGAGACAATACAGTGCGGATCTGGAGTGTCAAGACGGGGTCTCTTGTGGGTCGGCCCTTCGAGGGGCACACTGGGGAGGTCGCATCAGTCGCGTTTTCGGCTGATGGAAAACACGTCGTCTCAGGTTCTCTAGACAATACAGTGCGGATTTGGGATCCCGAGACAGGGTCTCTTGTGGCTGGGCCCTTCGAGGGACACCCTGATCTGGTCTCGTCAGTCCGGTTTTCTCCTGACGGAAAGCGCGTCGTGTCGGGGTCTCGAGACAGAACACTACGGATTTGGGATACGGGTACAGGGTCTATCTTTGGTGGGCGCTTCAAAGCATACTCTAGTCGGGTCACATCCGAGTCGGTCAAGTTTTCACCTGATGAAAAACGCTCCGTGTTCAGGCCACACGATACGAGAGAGGCCGGACGTGCTGGGCTCTTCAAGAGACTCCCTTCTTTTCTCAGATCAGTCAGACTTGTCCATCGTGAAAGCCCCGTCGTCACCCTTGGCCCTCAACTCCCGTCCTTACCTTACATCTCCAATTCCCAGGTTACTTCCCACGATCCACATACATGGAGACTTCATGATGATGGCTGGTTGCGAAGTCCATCTGGTGCTCTCGTCCTTTGGATACCACCCTACTACCCGAGGTCTGCTCTCTGCTTATTTCCAACAACGATGGTCATTGGTGTTCAACGGATAAGGTTCGATCTGAATTTCGTGCATGGAGAACGATGGACAGAGTGCTTTGACACCACACTCGACTAACTACAAATGGACTGGTAGTCGTATGCATTTTATGTGAATTTCTGTACTTCTGCAATGAACGTGAATGACATCTTCTCGATGTTAGACATTTCATATATGTATAAGTGCTGTCCACTTTGCCTTTGCGACTAGTACGTGACACTAGCCATGACGTGAAGTTCCCTCATCTCGACCTCCTTGTGCACTCATGACTTGGCTGTATCGTCGCAAGGCTCTCACACCATCGCAGGGCTTGTCTTGTCAGGATCTGATCGATCTGATCTATGAAAGACGTTCAACTTGTCACGTCCCCATGTGTCTAACCTCCTCGAGGCTTGATCGGGATCCAACATCTTTGGCCATATGAGCTCAGACTTGTCACAAGTCGTGCGCATCGACCTCTTGGGCTGTTATGCCAGACGTAGGTGTACTGTATTCGTTCCAGGCAATGCCCCTAATGTACATAGCAATTGATGTGCCCTACAGGAGTCGTGCTCGTGCATGCAAATGAGACCACCCGAGTCACCGCTTGGCGGCCGCGGCCATACGGAGCTTCTCACGTTCCCTGCGTGCCATCATAGTCTCCTCCACCATGGTGAAGCTTGACTTGCACACTTTCAAGTCGCTGGGGATAATTTCCACCGTCGTGTTCCGAGGCTCTGCTAAGCCTACAGCACGATGCGAGTCGTTACCATGGTCAGGTGCTGACCGTTCTTTCTTTGCTGATTGTTCTGGCTAAGTGTGGAATGTGAGTTTGACACGGTATCCTTTTAAAATTACATGTTCGTACCATGATGTGAAGTGCTTTTTCTTGGCAGGGATAGTGGATTCAGAACACGGTGAACTGAAGGCTCTGGAAATGCTGGTAGGGGAAATTATAGGATCTGCTAAACGACCGGATCTTTAGGACGAACATTTATATACTGAGATTGGGAGATTGAAACACACCCGCTGTGCGAAGAAGGCAAAATGTTGGTGGGTAATGGTGTTTGAGTGAGCAGATGGTTATATATCGATGCATCCATCGCATGCATAATCCCGACGGATCTGATTATTCATGCGGGCGGAACTGGCTCAAGCTCAAGACCCAAAGTTCAAAATCACGCCACTGAATGCAAGCTTCGATTTTTTGCAGCCGAATTTCATTTGAACGCAAGATTCTATGAGCTAAGTACTTACAACACCGCACCGCCTGCTTGTTTTACCGGTTACCGGAACTTATCTACCAGGAGAAGTTGGGAACACCCAGCCCATACTCGGAATCGCTAAAGAAGCTCTAGGTGGAGGTGGACACTCTGGTTACCAGACTAACTCCACTCGCTGTCACCTGGATCAATCCATTTTCTTGCGGAATAGTAAACCTTCATGGACTCATGATTGACATGGATTTGCTGCAGTGTCTTCTCCAGTCGAATCACAAGGCAGTTATGGAGTTAGCACCATCATGGCACGATCATCCGTGTTCGGTCGGACGAAGGAAGCCTAAACATGGAGTGTGATGATGACGGGAAAAATAGTACCGGAGTGATGAGTAAAACACATACCAATCAAGGGGTGTGCATTAGCACACTCCATCAGATGAGACTGGTCCACAGGGTCCTGATCACCCCAAATTAGACCACCGTTGCTCGGGGCCTTTGGGGCCTTTTAGGTGGGGTTTCTTAGCGAGCAATGGATAGATTGGTGACCAATCTGTCTATGGTTGATAGCGACACAGGCACAGAGAACGGAGGTTCGGTCACCACAAGTTCTCATGCCGTCACCCCGAGTGACCAAATATCGACTTTCAGCGCATGAAAGAATCGCTACGAAGCAATGATAAGAAACGACAGCCAATGAAACGACCACGAATGCTTACGCTCTTATCTTGGGTGCCTGCATGCCAACACGGACCAAGAATCCGATCCATCTTTCACCCAGCCGCCAGTAAATGACCCCCGCCGCCCATTTCGCCAAAATTGCGTTTCGATCGACGCGAATAGCTAAAAGTCCGCTACCCGGGTACAGATGAACACCCGACCGAATGATTCGTCAAACCACCCACCAAGTTTCACGACCCGACCGTGTGCACCAACAAGTTATCGCTCCTGAGGCCTGAGTCCTGGTATCCTGATGCAATATGTTCTTTCTGGACATAATCCTTCTCTAAAAGGCAAGTAGCAATCATTAATCACCCGCATTGCTGGCGAATCTTCCGATCAGTCTCTCTTGCAGAGCGAGGTCCTCAGCCATCAGACCGATCACATTCGCAAGCCCTGGCAATCGCTCCATGAGTTCCATCCGAATCCAAAGCGACATATGCTGCTGGAATTGAAACGTAGACGGCATCCAACACTAACGAGTGCTCCTGATCCAAATTCCTGAGCAGGCACGGTTGGTGCAACTTGTTAGATACTAGAGTCACATCTGACGAGGAAGGTGAAGACAAAAGGGTGGTAATGATATCCGCTTAATGGCCACGTGCGACGTGTCAGACGGTATGGGGCCTTTCAGTCCCTGCTTGTTGCTCTTGCGCAAACACAGAACCACTCCCGCCCTCGACCAAATTTGTGAAGCAGGACGTCGGATCGTGAGGTGTGATATAAGGTTGAAGTTGCGCTAGCAGCGGGTGCGTTGCAAGCGTCGATTCCGATGAGGGTGCCTCCGAAGGGCGTGTGACGTGGTCCTGCCCTCTCATGCCGACCGACAATGTCCGTTCTGGAACTGAACAGTTCCGCCTCTGGGTCCAAGTTGCACTTTGTCTTTGGCACCACAGAAGGCAATAC